>OMNW01035519.1:24727-41347 GCA_900303245.1 Selene dorsalis | reverse complement strand
ATGCGATCGAATGCCGTCATATAGAAAAACATTGGGCTGTAACAGTTCAGGTTATGTTGTTGTTCGGTGAAAAACACAAATACACACCAGTGCAAAATGCATTATAAATGTAATCGTGTCTTTGATCCAACACGACATCCATGACTGGAATTTGTCACAGCCACAATGAGCAGCTTGTTGCTGCATACATAAAAAATTTGTTTCTCCAAGAATGTTATGAATTTATTAAACTAAAGCTGTTTCACGCTAGTCCATTTCCAAGAGATGCTGCTTGCATAATTAAGCTGAAATTCAATTATCAAAGGTAACATACTGACTGAATTTTAACAGCGGTGTACTGTTTCACTTTTGTCCGGCTCATTCTCTTTTTTCATGAAATTACAGAGACATACGTTGTGTCGGTTCTTCGTTCTGTGTACATTGTGCTTTAGATTAAAATATGAAACACTACTGAGCGTTCCTCCTCTCATTTGAATTTCTAGTCTTCAATCGTTATACAACAAATGAATGTGCTCCTCTGCAGTAACAGCCCACCAGGTCTGAATGCACAACAAAGCTACAATTAACACAACTGCAGTAACGTCTCCTTGCAGTAGTAGGGCTGCAGAATTTATTGTGACTCTTTCTGACAGATGTGCACCAGATGATGCCTGGAATTTTTTATTTGGTTTGTTTTGTTTTTACTTCTTTATCTTTTTTGGGGGAATTGCACTTATGTTTGATTGTGGAATTTAGATCCATCTTGACAGGATAATGTATATGGTCACTGAGCATATTAAATATAACTGTAGTAGCATTTGTATACAGTATGTAAATATATTAAAATGATCTATATTATGAATTATTAATAGCATCTTGTGACCATGTGGAAAACCGCTGCTATACACACACATTTGACGTGTGTGTGTACACAGTTCTAATGAGTTTTGGATATTTTTTTTACATTTGTTCTGTTATTTAAGATGTCATATGGGAGTTCAGTATGTATATATATTAAATTTGCATACAGGGCAAGTAAAGTGTAGGCCTATTGTATTCATTTTTGTAAATTACAGTGGGTCCTTTTTTTCCTAACCCAATACAAAGTGTTAAATGAAATACCACATAAACCCTCTGAATCGGGCTCATGACCATCCTCCACAAAGTCAATACAGTATGTGTGAGAATAGAGTGCATTCATCAGCACTCAGTGCTATCAGCCTATGTTTCATTCAGTAAGATTTTCTTACTTATTGATTTTCTTTTGTCCATTATCAGGCAGCACAAATGATAAACGTGACATGGTTAGAGAGAGGCACTGTCATTGTGTATGAATTTAGATAAGACATTTAAAGCTTACCGCAGAAGCGTCATACATCAACTTATTATCCATTGTCACCTCCTCTCCCCTCTTCAGCCGTTTACAAAGGGCAGTCGAGTCCCTTTTGAGCCATTGCTTCAAATGTGGGTTGACTCACATTAAAGGTCTTATCAGGTTTATTTAATCTGCCTCGATTGTGTGCTTTTGTGGAAATATGCGCTGTAAACTAGAGACGTCTTTAAATTCCATTCAGTGACTGAATCTAGTGACCTCTGCTGTTCTAAGTGCAGCCCGACTCTTCTTGTTTAGCATCTCTGTTGAACTTGTGCACCTATTTTAGATGTTAATTTTATTCCATTTGTGATTAGCTGGGCATCTTTCTTTCCTCAAGATCCAGATTTAAATTGAGCATCGCTGCATCCACGCTCTCGCCCAGAGACCTGGAAAATATAATAGTGCACAACGCGGGGCAGTGAATCAAAATTTACATTTCAATCAGTAACATCATCACAACATTAAAGGTTAAATAACAGCAGGTAGCTGTGGAGCCGCAATGAAGGAATGAAAGTGAGCAGTGCACATTAAAATGAGATGGGGATTTGAGAGGAAAGTGGGGGGGTTTCTGCAGGATTTGCACAGGGAGCTGCATATAGTCCTTTTTGTGGCAATAATCCAGAGTGGCCACAGAAAAGACTGACCTGTAGTTTCAAATGATCATTTTAAATAAACAATTAATCATTCTGATGATCTTATTGAGGTATAAATAGCTTTCTTTGCGCTTCAGTGCAGAGCTGGAATTGGGCAACAATTAGCAAAGCTTAGCAAAATGACTGGAAATAGGGGTAGACAGAAAAACAACAACAATATACCCATATACATGCTTAAGCTTGATGTGTATAGAGCAGACAATAAGATAATATGCATATTTCATAAAACACCAAATTGGTCTTATTAAATTAACATGTTTAAAGATTAAACTTCCTGTTCCCCCTCTCCTCCTCCTGCTGCTCTCTTGGAGATTCACTGTTCATAATGACATAATGAGGCTATATGTTTCATTATATCACAGAATTCAGTTTTTCCATCCATAAACCTCCCAGCCTCAGGTAAATCAATCAGCATTCATGTAAAGTACTAACACTTAGTCAGAAGTTATGAAAATAGCTGCACTATGTGAAAGTCATTTTTCTTCTGGCCCAAGTTCACGAAGGGCAGACTACATGAGCTGAGGAGGGACAAAGCTGCTCTGATGTGAATGGAACAGAGAGTGATGATGAGGATAGTTCTGAGAAAATTCAGTTTTTTACCTTTTATGTTGGTGATTACATATGATTACTGATGACTTTTTTTATTATTAATCAGAACTTATTTCCAGATTGTTCCAGATGAGTAGCTTCAACCAGAGAGGACATACTAATCACTGAAATCACCTGTGTAGTGTTTGATTGCTATGAAATAGTGGGTATGTGACCCTCTGCAGCTCACAGCTGCACATCCCTGCTCCAAGATCAGACAATCAGGTGTGTTGGGGGTGGTATGGCCGTACGCAGACCACAGCTTTTGGAAAACATGGAAGAACTCTCCTCATTACGTTCATCTAGATGGCCACATGTGCCCACACCCATCCATCTACTCCATTCTTACTTTATTACCACTTTGATTCTTCAGGTCACCTACCTGAGATTAATTAGACAGTTGCATAGCAACAAGATGATGCAACAGTCCTAGTGCCCTTTGAGCTCTTTTTCTCTGTGGTATTAGCAGAGCTCACAGCTGTGCTTTGTTTGTGTACGAGGAGCAGGAGGCACTTGAGCTGCCTAATATCCTGCCATATTCTCCATCATACACTCAACCATAACCAGTTATGCTGATGAGGTCATTAACTAAGGTAACGAATGCATTACTTAGCATATGTTGACATACTTGTTTTCAAACAACACATGGTGGTATTAACATTAACTACATACCTTAAAGCACGAGGTTATGAAAGAGCTGCAGTGAATTTATTCTCATCAAGATCCAAATGAATGCAGCAAGATGCTGGAAATTTGAAGCCCATTATTTGCACCACAGGGGACGGCTGTGGTGCAGTATATGACCTTTATTTTGTGTGGAAATTTGTGTTTGTGTTAATGTTCAAATCACTGTGCCATCTGTGGGGCTACATGTGCACACACTAAGATGGGGCCATGACAAACGTTACGTTTAGAATGTTATTTATGCAAATATATTGGATCACAGCCTCGCACTGCTGGATGGATCCAACATATGTTAACCTCAAGTCTCATTTTGTATTCACCACCATTAATCTTTGCTGTATCTAATGGTTCAGCCTGATAACAACTGTCTTTGCTCTTAAAGCTTGATAAACAAAATGATATAGCGAAGCCTCCATGCAGGGACATATGGACTTAAGTCTCATGTTATATGAATTGCTGCACTGGTATCGATGGTGACCTGTCCTCTAATTTGATGCAATGTTTGTTTGTGGAGCACATTATAACACAGAGCCAATTCAAAGTGCATTGCATTGAGCAAATAAATGCATCTGCAGAGCATTTAAAAGGAAGAAAAATCTTTCTGAAAACTAAAGACGGTTGGATAAAATAGAGATAACATATAATACAAATGCACAAACAATCATAAATTCAATAGTAGGACAAATAATAGGAAAATTACAGCAAGGTTCCAACAGTGGCATTATGGATGTCATTAGAGCACGAGTGGCTGTGTGAATAGTTGATGTCCTTGCTGTCAGTGGAAACATCTCATGCACTCTGAGTTCTGAATGATGCTCCCAGAAAAATGGCTTTGTCTCTACTGCTTGCAATAAAAGAGAATTTAACGGTGCTACATGTGGATCATAATATACTGTGTTCATCACAGGGTTTTTTGTACGTTTGTTACACTTTCAAGGTAATAATGTTTAAGCTCACAGCACTATGCCACACTTTTTTTTTTTTGTACTGTAAAGAGAGTAGTCAAGAACCGGAGAGAAATTCCTTGTATGTATCCACACACCTGCTTGGCAATAAACCTGATTCTGATTCTTATTTACACAGAGGCAACATTTCCAAACAGATGATCCACTCACTAATACGACCGACTTTTCTCACCCTCCTGGCACGTCATGTGACATTATCACTCCTGATTATCCTGAGGCCTGAAGAGGACTCGACTAAGTGTGAGTGTCACAATGTTGCCACTTTCCATGCAGCATGGGCTGACTGGCAAGGACGCATGACCAGCCCACAGAAGGACAGTGGCTGGACACCTTCCTCCACACTAAACTCCTCGGGCTTGGATTCAGATGATTCAAGGTGGCATGACAGGTGGATAACAGTACTAGGGATAGCTGGACACTGTGTCTTGCAGTCCCTGTTGGGACCTGAGGAGTATCCAGTTCAGAGCTGATTGAAGCTGGCTCGCCTTGTTTGCTTAGCCACTGGACACAATGCAATGACCACTGAGGCTGAATGGTTAAAATAAAAAGGGTAAAAAAAACCAAAAAAAACAAAGAAAGAAACAAAAAAACAAGACAGACATGCTGCTGCTGGGAATTTGAACAGTTGGCTTGCATCAAATCTGTGTTTCAAGTCAGCCAATTAGTGAAAAACATGAATCCACAGGAAATGTTCCCTTTCATTAATCCATGATTGTGGCTGGTTGAGATTACCATGTTATTGGCAGATGATTTCTTTCTGTTCACCTGCGCTAAAGATTATTCTTGGTAATTTATCTACCTTTTGTTAATTAATTGCTAGCAAATTCTCATGGGGGAAAAAATGACAGCCTCATACCTTGAGGAAAAAGCTAGCAGATTTCATTTCTGCCCAGGCTGTATTGTGGTGAGGTTTTATTTTTTAAACACACAAAGAAAAACTGGTGCTGAGTCAAGGCACGCAGCCTCATTTGAGTTTATCACATATTTTCAGCCATCTAAAACACCAAAGCTACAGATATGAGTTTGCCCACTGACAGCTGCTGCTGAATACAATGCAGTCACATGACATTTTACCAAGCAATATTACTCCACCATTTTCTTAGCCACTAGCACCTTCAGCAGCACCTACAGGTACAGGGCTAACAACGACTCAGTGCAAGTTATAATTAATTCTCTGAGAGATAAGCCTATCTGAAAGGTGTTCTTAAATGTCAGAGCTCCGGGCAAGAAACCTCACCATAAAATAAACAACCACAGACTGACGGTTCAAGGTGTTTGGATTTCAGATATTAGACTGATGGTTATTCTTAAATTTCTTAATGCTCACTGACCAATGGAGTTTTTACAAATCTGAACTGTGCTGCTAAAACTTGCTTAAATCCACAGAGCTTGATCAAATATTTGTGCGGAGCTATAAAAATTTACAAAAAATATCAAGACATATAAATTTATTCTATTTGAATTACAAGGCCAATAAAAATATGTGATTCTGTCAGAAAAAGGTGGAGAGGTTTTCCAACTGTAAAATACTTTGAGGGAAACATGAATTAATGTTGCTGATACTTTTAGGTCAAACCTGTATTTCTAATGTCTAACTTCCAAGCACCTTAATGAATATCTACATTAAGATACAATAAATGTAAAATATAAGGAGCATTGCAAGCTAAATACCTTAACTTTGTCTGTGACTTTATTTTCTAAACTCCATGCAGCATGAGTAGGCTATTGGGTTGGATTAACTCTGGATAATTACGATGAGATTGCAATCAGTTGTTTCAATTAGACTGCAGCTCTAGTTAGGTTACTCCCTCCTGGGTGTTGATTTGCGATCTGTTAATTTGGAATTAGAGTATTAGTCTTCTCCCTCTCTCTCTCGCTCTCTCTCTCCATCTCTATTTAGGGGATAGGTTGGGAGCTTCATTATTAAGCCTGTCTTTTCTGCCCACAAAGGAACAGTAATGTGTTCTGTGTTTTTGTTTGGACAGATCATATTAACCCACTGAGATGAGGCTGTACTGAGAGGCTTGGTATGTGTGTTTTCTCAAATGACATAAAATTACTTATAAGTGTATGCGGGATGCCCAGTGCAATATAATGACCTGACTGTTTACAGTACTCATTATGCCCCAGGGACTTTAAATATTACTGTTGATGAGTTGGCACTGGCAGTGCACCAACAGAACACTCATTAAGAGAGAGAAGAGAGGGCAGTGAAATAATATATATGTTATTGATTGGTTTACAAAAACACTTTGTTCAGCAGTGATCATGACAACTTTGTCCGAATAAATCGAGATTTGACGAAGAACTTCCTCACCAATCCACTAGGGGGAAACAATATCCTAAAAGACATTGGTCTGTTCTGTCAGTATGGACACGAAGAAGAAAGTCACGCTGAGGGGCGCGTAGATATACACCGTGCAGATCAGTCTGCTACAATGGAGTTTAAATTAATTTATGTTCATTGTCTTTGTTTCCCTTTGAGATTATGAAGGAGGTTATGTGGAATTGTCTTATGGAATACTGAAACTTGTGGTGTGTACCTGTTCTGGGCTGAATCAATATCCAATAATACATAACATATACTGTTTTCATTATTCTACGTTCCAGAAATGTTTCAAAGTTTCCTTTCTCTTTTCATATTCAATAAAGCGCCACCATTAATTCGATCTCAAATTAAAGCAAACAGGCAGAAACAATAGTATTTTGCCTCGCGACGTACATAACACAACATTACGAGCCATTCTATGTGGCACGGTTCTATGGGGAGGCTGCTGTATTGTTTTGATAAGGAAAACCATTTGGACAAGCACAGCTACGGATTACGATATCTAAGGTTAGTTTGCAGTGGATAATTATACTAAATATTTATTGAAAAATGCATTTGATGATGTTTCCGGTCGCATTTTGATGAGTTAGCGCCAAGTAAAGCTGGGCGTCAGCTTCCTGTGTCCGATCTAACAGCTTGCTAACGCTAGCTAGCGATATATCTAGCTGTTAGCGTAAATGTCTCATATGCTAGTGATTGGATATTGTGTTTCTTGGTAAAATGGGTCTGAATCTTTGGTTAAATTAATCGCCGTGGATATGACATTTGTTACCGACGCACAGCAACGGACCGTGGCACCGAAGACCAAATTTAATGTTAGCTGTTGCTGCTAAAGGTTGATGTTAGCTCACGTAGCTAAGTCAATACAACAGACGCTAGCCAGGAGCGGTGCTGGCTGCCAGCTGGCCACAGCTTGAATTGATTTTGTCAACATTTCAGTTGCGCCATGTGCATAAGCGATCATGCTAGAGATGACCACTCACTGGCTAGTGAGACGATATGTCAACATGCCGACTTTCAGTCCGCTTGCAGTATTACATCTTAACAATAAAATTGTAAGACGATGCTGCTGTCGCCGTCTGCAGGGCTCATACAGATGTGCTACAGCAGAATTACAAACAAAACGAAATAACAATAAATGCCATAGTAGGATAGTAGGATAGCGTTTAGCATTCTGTGTTAGTTGCAGTTTAAGGTTGCTCCAGTTCCAAGCCTTTATTGGCCCTGTGCGAGTTTGGCCAATTCAAAGATTCATGGTTATAATTGAAGCCTGATTTAAAGACTAAAACATACAGTTTAAATACAGCTAAATGCACTTATTAATTGTCCAAAACATTGTCGTAATAAGTGGAACTGGGATATGAATTATTTGGGCCTATTACATTGTGCATGTATAACTCTATTAATTTATCTGTGTATCTTGTATTACACGCTGTAATCCAGCAGAGGGCGCTGCTACATAACCTTCATTTAAAAGCAGTGGCAATTTCTCAAACCCGGTTTAGGCTCGTTTAAATAGACTTCTCAGAAGAGGTGACAGACAGGGGCTGTGTTTTGGCTGTGTATCTGTGATGATGGCGCTCATAGGTGTCACTGAAAACTGCCTGCAGTCATTGATATTCATGTTTGAAACGAAATCTCTCGTGTACATAAACAGCTTCCTGTAAGGAGGAGTCTCCTCACATATTCTTTTCTCAGCGGGGCTTTTTTTTGTGGTAGACTGCCTAATCAGTCTGTGTCCTTTCCCACAGTATTTAGTGGCAAGAGAACAGAAATCACCACCAGGACACAATGGCTCACTTCCCACATGGTGATTTAGGAGAAGGTCAAAGGTCAAAACACACTGATATTGTCCCTATTTTTAGAGCTCAAATTACTCTGCGTCAGTGCTGAGTCAGCATACCAATGGGAGCTCTGTCAACTTTTTTTTTTTTTTTACAGAGACCACCAAATATTTTGTACAGTGATTTTAAGAGTGGAAAAATGATTAATGCATTGTAAAAGTTATTTCAAGCCGCGACTTCAACACGATTAAACTGTTTTTCCTGTAGAGCTCTGTAAACCTGTGTGTGTTCCCTTAACTCTAACTAACAAGGGAGCACCATATCACCACTTCCTGCTGTTGAATATAAATGTTACATCAGCGTCTTAGGAGTGACTGTGATTGGAGTCACTCGCCCAATAATGATTGATTGCAGCAAGACGTTTCTATTAGAGGAAATGTGGCCGGCCAAGAGGGGGGGTTTGAGCCAAGACAGGGAGGAGTTAGGAGGAAAAGCTGAAAAGGTTACAGGGCTGCTGAGGGAGTAGTCTGCTCTCAATTTCCTGGCTGGGCAGCATCCCTGGTGATAACACCTCAGTCAAACCCTTGCTCAAAATGCTTAACCCACCCTCCCCCACATGGTAAAGGTCTCACATAAACGAACTGACCCGCTGACCCCACACATCCTACAATAAAACCATTTAGGTTTGTTCTTGTTACTGTATTATTATGAAATGTCTTGTCTTATAACATCTCCCACTGTCTTCTGTTTGGATTGTCTCTGTAGTAACAGAAGTCATGGAGGAGCAGACGGGCTCTCCTGCAGCCAACACCGACAGCAACAGCCAGAGAAACGGAGATGAGGTAAGGGCTTTATGCACAGATATAAATTCTTTTGTACTTTTCCAGTCCAGACTCCAAGAGCGTCCGGTCAGTGTGTTTCTTTGGAATGCTACCTGGATCTTTAAAACACATATCTGTTTTTCTTATCACCACAGAAGCCCCGACGTGGCAGTTGGACCAAGGGGAGGAAGAGGAAGAAGCCAATGAAGGACAGCAACGCGCCCAAGGCCCCCTTAACGGGCTACGTTCGCTTCATGAACGACAGACGGGAGCAGCTACGGGCCGAGCGTCCGGACGTGCCCTTTCCAGAGATTACGAGGATGCTGGGCAACGAGTGGAGCAAGCTGCCCCCCGAGGAGAAGCAGGTCAGTGGAGAAGTTCCTGACAGGATTAAACAATGAGCATGTAAGTGTGAAGAGCACTGCATCAAAGTTCTGCACTTCCTCCCTTTACACTTTGTCTCTTATTCTGTGTTTTATTACCTGCAAAGCACCTACAATTAAAGTATTCATAAAGACTAGTACAGCAGCCCTAATAACCAGAGCAGCTGTTCTGAAGAAGCAGTGGTAAAACCAGAGGCAAGAGTGCCAGCAGCACAATCTGTTTATGTGTTTGATTAACAAGGTAAATGATTATTAATCGTCTTTTATTGCAGTCAGTAATGACACCATTTATGACTCGGACTGAGCTTAAATATAGAGTTGTTAGGTTTGTTTGTTTAAATTAAATTTAAGCTGAGCCCCTCCTCTCGGGCTCAACTGCCACACCCCCACGCCCCCCTGTCAGGACTGACCCATGTTCATCTGCTGGTCACATGGAACCCTTCTCCACTTCAGCCTTCAAAGTTCTCCTTTGAATATCTGCTACAACACCATAAGACTGGACGCCGTTAAGCCAGGAGAAATGGTGGATACACACTTAGCAGTGAAGAAAAGGAAACACTCCAGTGCCTCACTCAGACTGTATTTCCTTTTCTTTGCTGCTAAGTGTGTATCTGTGAATTTCTCCCAGCTTGATGGCATCCAGTCTCTGTGTTTTATACAAGCCCACGGTGCCACACGCCCAACTTCACCTGCGCAAAACACACCGACTCACCACCCAAAAACATCCAGACTACATCAAAACCTATTTATATACCATACTTATGTTAAAACATGAAGCACTGTCTGTTCAACACATAAATATTCTTTGAACTGTGCATGTCATATAATAAGAACCTAAATAGTTTGCATTTTAATCGAGGAAATTCCTCATCCTTGCCAGTTACCTATCATCACATCAGTCAAAGTTAACTTTTCTATCCAGAGAAGAAGGAACCTGTCTGGACATGTTTTGCATTTAAATTCAGAGGTGTGATAGATAGAGCCTGGTTCTCTTTACGGTGGATTTGTACCACATTGCTTTACACAGGGTTCACAGCTGAGTCAGATTTTGTCAGTATCCTGGGACAAAGTCTTTGGATCAAGTTGGTTTTATTAGCTTTTCTTTGTAATTACAAAACTAATTATGTTTCTGGGTGCATTTATGTTTCAAGCACTGAGCGTATGTAGGTCATTAATATTGGAAATGACTGAATTTTGTCAATTGAAAGGAACTAATCCTGATTAGTAATAATTACTCCCACTGATAATACCATCTTATCCACAAGCCTCCATCCAAATTTCATTCTGGTACTGTTTTGCGAACCCGTCTCACCTCCCTCTGCTCTTTCCGCAGCGATACTTGGACGAGGCCGAGCGAGATAAGGAACGCTACATGCGGGAACTGGAGAAGTACCAGAAGACAGAGGCCTACAAACACTTCACCAGGAAGGTCCAGGAGAAGCAGAAGGGCAAGCGGCACAGGGGAGGTGAGGAAAGTTCGACTCAGACGCTAAAACCTGACAGTGTAGCAGATAGCCAACATTCATTTTCATGTTTTCCATTGTTTTACAAGTTGTCAGCATGTTGTCGGAGTTTTCTGTTTGCTTTTGTATAATTTTGGCCTGATGGAGTCAGGCGTTGGATCCTGAAGCGGAGCTCTTGTGTAGCACTAGGTAGAAAAGACGGGTCTTGTTACATCTTGTTGGGAAATAAGGCAAATCCTGCCACCACAACGGCACAAACACTGCCAAGGCCCGGGAATGTTTCCCTACACCTGGAGGATTCTGCACCTACTATTTGGTACTTTGACTGAATTCCAGTATTCGGTGTAGGAACCCAGGGCCGATCATTTTTACTTTGCTTAGTCAATGGAAATTCAGCAAGCGAGGGGGGGATACTTTTACAAGTTCACGGTAGTTCAGGTTATAAGTTATAGTTCAGCTTGAGGCCAAGGAGCCGTCACCGTGCACACAACAGATGGTCTGTATTATCTGTTCTGATTGTGTTACGCTGAGTAAATCTCCCTTTAAACATCAAAAAATGTTGATGACATAAGCAGCTCTACAGAAAAAAAAAACCTACTGAAATGTACCGTAGATGGTTTCATTTGAGTTGATTCACAGTATGGAGGGCAGAGATGGTACTTTTATTTATTTGAGCAGTTCACAACTTGGTAACGGCGTGCTGCACCGTGCCGCGGGAAACATGAATCATCCGCTGTCCTCTCTCATTATTCTTTCCTTCCTCTCCAGATGTTGGGCACCAGGTAGCCAGCGAGGCTCTTCATGAGGTCAGTAACTCTTTCCTTTCCTGTTCCACACACACAGCCACTTTACTGAGGAAGTAAATATGATATTTAATAAAGCGAAGAGAGTCCTCCTCTATCTAAATGTAATGAAGTGTAATGATTAAGTGTTTTCCTGAGCAAATAAGTGATGATAATCATAATAATAATGATAATTTGGTCGATTGGTTGATGTACAGTTTGTATCTTCTTGTCAGGAGTTTATGGAAGTCTGCTTATGTTTGCCCTCTCCTCTTCTATACATGAAATGCTTATGTTGCGTCACTAAAGCTGGGTTAATCCGCTTTGTTGCCATGTTTGTGATCCAAACATTTGGCTTTTTTCTAAGAGTGTAATTCAGTTTTATGAAGTTCTGCATGTGATTAAGAGGTTTCCTTTGGAAATCTCTCAGGATACACTGAGGGGATAGGGCCAAGGTGACTTTATTGGAATTAGCATTCCTGCGGGAAACAACAGTATTTCCTCTCAAGGTTTCAAAGGACGCAAAAATCAGCATAAATGTCATTAAGTAAAGAAATGAGGGAGGATGATGCGTTCGTTCAGAGGACGGGAAAATACAAGGGAAACCCTGCGCGGCATCTTATGCGTCTATTGTGATATAAATTTGTATTTTAAATTATTGCAAACCATCTCAGAGCCTTTGATATTGTAGCTGCACAACAGATGAAATTACTTGTACCTCCTCACTTCTCATACTCCACTGCTGTATTTCCCCCGTGGCCAGATATGAAATCAATTACCCACCCACCCACAGCCGAGCCAGATGAATGACCAACCCCTGGCTGTCGGCCGGTGTTGCCAAATGATTTCACCGTTCAGCTTATCTCCTTTCCTCTCACTCTCTCGGCCATTAACAGAAGGACGCGGAGGGGAAGGACAGGACTGTGTTTGACATACCCATCTTCACAGAGGAGTTCCTCAACCACAGCAAAGGTAAGAAGCCACAACACAGCTGGCTGTATTGCTGAATAAGACTTTTTTTTAAAAACTCCTCCATTTGTTTAAGTGTTTCTGAGAACTTTTGTTGCATAGTGCTCCGGCCTCCCAGAATAGTCCTGCGGTCCGTTGAACTCCGTGATGCCCTAAACCTTAAAAGAACATACCTTTCTGGGCGAATGAAACATTGATGATGAACCCAGCTGCTGTATCAACTCTCCACACTCCTCTTTTGATCTGACGTTGTCTTTGCATATTCCTCAACAGCGCGGGAAGCTGAGATGCGGCAGCTGCGCAAGACCAACATGGAGTACGAGGAGCGCAACGCGGCTCTGCAGAAGCACGTGGAGAGCATGCGCGCAGCGGTGGAGAGGCTGGAGGGCGACGTGATGCAAGAGAGGGGGCGCAACGGCCTTCTCCACCAACACCTGGAGACCCTGCGCCAGGCGCTGGCCTCCAGCTTCTCTGCTGTCCCTCTGCCAGGTGACAACAGCCTGCAACACTGTATTCACAGGGACTCCTAGTTACCACAGAAGTCCACCTAATAAGTAGATGAGTCTTAAGCTCCTTGTTTCAACAAAAATAAAAAGATAAAAAAAAATAAAATAAAATGACTGAACACAATCTTAGATACAGGGCTCAGATCAAAGAGGTTGCATATGCACTCTCTTTTCAATGTGTGAGTTAAACTTGTACATGGGCACATTCAGGCGAGTGCTTGATCATAAGGCTATTTTGGTATCCTGCATGTACTGTGTTATAGTTGAAATCGTATTTTTCTCCTACACTGCCTCCCTACCTGCACTCTCTCCACCCGCACTTTCATACACTCACATTACGCATCAATGCATCAATGAAATGTGCAAAATGATTGATTTAGCATGAATTAATGGAGAAACTAGGCTGAAGTCCAGTGGAGCTGAGCTCACCTCAGTAACAGGTTTTTAGCTTAGTATTACTGTAATTGTTCCTCTATAATGAAGTGTAGTGATATGATTTTACATTCTTGGTGAACATTATTATACAAACACTTTGCCTGAGTCATTGACAATAGAAGCAATTGAATTTCCTTATTGGCAATATTGATACCATGCTGTATCAAACTTGATTGTTGTTTCATTTAATCTTGAACAACACCAAAAAAAAAAAAAAAACCTAAAAATGAAAGTAAGACAATGTCAGAAAAAGCACAAACAAATAGTCTCATCCAGAAACCAACCAAACCATAACAAAATGAAGTATGTGTGAGAGGGGACAGTCCTGCCCCTTCCTCACAATATAATATCAAAAAAGTCAAAAGATACAAATTCTGTTGACCCTGAGAAAATCAGAATTTAAGGAGAGGGTGTGACTACCCTGTACCACCAACTAAGAAAGTTGGTGGTACAGTGCAGCCAGTGAAAACGTTATTCAGGAGCCCTGAGATGACTTTTACAGTGGTCATTTCTGTAGCGTCCTAGGTTTGTCAGATATTTGCTGATAGAGACTTCCTGCCTCATCTGTTACAACCGTGCAGACATAGACCATTAGTTTTGGAAATCTTGCACATTTTTTAATGAAACATATTTCATTTTTAATCAATGTTAAGCCGAGTGTGAACAATACAGTAAAACTGCGTTGCTTTTATCTCTGAACATGCACAATGTGGCTAATGGGCTTAAGATGCGCTGAAACTGTTCAAAGAACCAATACTGATTTGATACCACGTACTGGTGATACATCCCTAGACGTAAACACTGAGGTGTGATATTAAGTGGAGGGGCAGTTTAAGCTGGCCAGACATAAATAATAATGGAGGTGTGGTCATACAGCATGTGTGTGTTTACGGTGTCCTTGAAGTCCAGTGTCTCTCTCCTCTGATCTACATATGTAAACAGTACAGTACAGTACAGTAGGACCACCTGCTGTTCTTCAAGTGACTGGCCACGTACTGGAAGTCAAGCGTCTTCATTTGAACCTATTCATTAATGAAACTGACTGTGGTCTCAGTTGTTTTATGCACATATGGAACTGTGCTGAGCTCACACCCACAGCTTCTGTCTCTCCATCTTCCTCCACACCTATTTGAGTTTCTGGCTCATTCAGCAGAGACACATACTCTGCAAACAGCACAAATGGACACAACACTGCTGGAAATACTTTATTACAGCTTGACGATCACTAAACACATTTAGACCCAGGAAAGCTCCTGTGTGTTAGCATGCAGACCTCTGAGTTTACATGTCCATGTGTTTTGTTTTTTTTACATGTAATTCTGCCATTTCTTTTCACTGTCTTACTAAATGACTAGATTTAACTTTTTCGCCTTCTGTATTGTATATTTATAGAGCTTACTTTCTATTTTACATTCATAGTTTAACTGTTTTGATAAATACCTGAAACTACAGTCACTGATGATGACTGATGAAGTCCTTGGCCTGGTGCTGGTCAGACAGTTGGATTCTTTGACCCAGTCTCAGTCTTAGGAAGTTCTTTGATGTTGCTCACAGAAAAACAAGAGACAAGAGGTTCAGCTTCTGCTGTTATTGAGCCTGGAACATTTTCATTCATGTCATCCAGTGATTCCAGCCTCCAGTTAAATTGTTCAACTCAGCAGTTTCCAGACTACAGCTGATTGAGTCTTGCCTTTGGCAACAGAGTATGATGTGTAAGAACAATTTGTTCAACTACAAAAATGACATCATGTTTGGCAGTGAATAAAATGAAGCCTGTTAAGGTTCACATCATTCTACAAACAACTTCCAAGTGCTGACATCACACACTTGTTTGTGTTGCAGGCAGTGGAGAGACACCCACTCTTGACACCGTTGACTCCTACATGAAGAGGCTCCATAGCATCATTGTCAGTAACCCCCAAGAACATGAGAATCTCATTAACACTGTGAGAGATGTTGTCAACCGTTTGGACAGGTAACACAACTTTTGTTTTGATGTGTGTGATTAGGAAACTAGTTGATTGAACTTGCTGCTTGATGCTTGTGTATACATACATATGTATAGTAGGGATGTACTGACTGTGAAATTCTGGGCCAATACTGATGTTTAAAATAACAGTTAGGCCGATGGCTGATATTTTGTCTCTGTTGTTTATTCCTCTTTTGTGTAAAGGAAACAAAGAAATTTTCATTACTCACAAAAAAACAAAATATTTGCTCACTTATCTTTAACAAATTGAACGTGCACACGCTTGGTGCATCCCCATACGAGCACAGGTATGTCGAGGTTAACTTGTGTGGCTTATGCCACACGCAAACTAATATGACGTCATTGTTATATTGACATTTGTGTTGTTTGATCAGCAAGCGTGTGCTGAAGTGTGTTGGTGGAGAAGGTCGGAGAGGTACTTTGGGGCAAGGGTGCGAAGGGATTTGTACATGAGGAGGAGTTTGTAACATGTGCAGGACTTGACTGGGAGCCAATGGAGGTGGATGAGGTTGGGGGTGATATGCTGCCAGCTGAGTTTTACTGGAGCCTTCCAGGGCTTTGCTGGGCACCCCTGACAGGTCTGTCACAGTAATCCAGTTGGGAGGTGATGAAAGCGTGGAGGAGGAGGAGGAGGAGTCTGAGAGTGAGGGGGCGGAGCCAGGCAATGTTTATGAGGTTAAAGCTGGCGGATTGGTGATGTCATCAATGTGTGACTGGAAGGAGAGGGTAGAGTCGAAGATGACAGCCAAATTGTCAACTTGAAAATGGAGCAGTCGTCCACATCGAGGTCTCCAGGCGGGGGGGGGGTGTGGGCTGTTCTGAAACTTTCAAGAAGGTTTTTGTTTTTTGTTTCAGCTGTGAACGAATCATAAATTTGTCTTTCTCTGTCTTTTGCCACAGATAACTGGACCAAC
>OMNW01035519.1:3491-14613 GCA_900303245.1 Selene dorsalis | reverse complement strand
TGTGGGACAAACATTTTCTGGATTGTTTCCTACGTTTCTGAATCGGGAACATACCTGACATTCTTTGTGGTGAGCAGCAGGAAGATAATGGTTTGTGGTGATCTTGATCTTTTGGGTTTCCAGGGGCCAAAAGGTGTTTTGTAATCCACTGGCCCACGCCTTCAACGGATAGAGATAAAAACCTGCACCGGTACGATCAGAACAGTTTGTGACATGTATATCGTGGCAGCTGCTTGACAGTCGCAAGTATTTTATTTGCCTTTGGCCTCTGTTTGCCTGTTATAGACCTTCAGCTGCTGTATTGATCTGGGCTCTCACAGCAGTGTGTTAGAGGAGAAGACTCAAATGTGACTGAAATGAACTTTTTATATGTTTTAACAGCCTGTTTTTGTTATAAGTGAATGTCATGGATGACTCACTGGGGCCCTGAGACGTGTCTTGAAATGGCAGTGCAGCGAGACGTTCATCATTTTTCCCTTCCAATGTTGTTTCTGTTTGCCAGTTCAGTGACCCAGACTTCCACTTGAACCGAGGCTTATCAGTATTTATTTGTCCAATAGTTGATTCAGGAAGTGGATATTAGTGCCTCTTATCAATATAACAAGTTTTAGTGGTTGAGTTTTGAGTTTTATAGCTCTCTGCTGGTGTGTGTCTGTGGTAGGGCTGCAGCTAACAACTATTCTGATAGTTGATTAATCCATCGATTATTGAAATGATTGAAGGAGACATATTATGCCACCTTTCCACAAATTAAAATAGTTCCCAGGTGTCTTAGAGACATTTCTGTGACATGCTTCGGGCGGGGGGGAGTGGGGTGTTGGGGGGTACACACTGGTATCAGTATCAAACCGGTGCGTTATGAAAAAATATATATATATTGTGTGTGTGTACTACGCCTGTGTGGATGTGATATGATTATTATTGTTGTAAGGCCTGGTTCAGGTTTGTAAAACATGAATGAATACAGCAAAATAATTGAACTTTCTTTCATTGTCTAACTCGACAGTCAGGCACAACTGAAAAAGAAATCTGGGGATAAATAACAGTTCCTTTAAAAACTGCTGAAGTGCAGTTGACAGTGGAGGTTTTCACACACACTGGTGCAGTATACAGTGACATATTGTTTCATTTTCATTTTCAACTAGTACTGACTAACCGGACTGTTTACATGAGTCCCGATTGTAAAAATGAAACTCTGAGAAGTGACACTAAACTTTAACAATGGAGACACACGTATGCAGCACACAAGCACGCGGGTTATTTGCATCGCGTTTCGTTTTATAAATGGACCACTCCTATGTTCGCTAACCGAGCCGTAAACAGATACACGTGTGTAATACATGTGGTATCGGATCGGTGCCTGGGCATGTCTGATACTGGTGTTGAAATCACAACAACTCTATATAAAATAGAGAAAAAAATGACATTGTGTCATTTTCCTACTCTGGGATTTTATTCTGAAAGACATGCGCATCCGCAAACATTTAAAAATCAGCACGACTGAAGATGGCAGAGGGAGAGCAGCGCTGTTTGGTTGGCTCAAATACATAGTAGGGGAAACACTGTATGTTAAAGAGCCTTTAAAGGGATATTTCCATACTGTGTCCCCTTTAATGGACTTATCAGCTGCTACAGTGTCTCTTTGGGTTGTGAGCGTGCATGACCCGCATGTACATTAAGCGTAACGGATTTGTGCGAAAGACGGGAGCTATGCTCAGTTCAGCTCCACAGTGTAAAAAACGGGGACGAAGATGTTACCAACTAATTATCGACTTTTGAATTCGTCGGCAACCGATTTTGTTATTGATTTTTGTGGATGGCATCAACTAATCATGGCACCCCTGGTCTGTGGAACATACAGAGTGAGCATGAAAATACTAAATTCCACTGCAGGAAAACAACCCAGTCACTGAATCAATATTTCTTAAAAGCAAATGTGTTAAATGTTTTTTTAATGTTGTTCGTCACGGTCACATAAATTACATTAAAGATTTATTCATAAAACCCTTTTACACATATTCAGTTAAAACTTTGGCATTTAAGTAAAGCAGGTTATTGGGGAATTTGAATCTAATAAACCATTTTAAGACATTTGCACAGACACACAACACTTTTATTTCCTCAGGCGTAGTAGTATTCTGTATAAATCTGTTTATAATTATGTGTGACTACTTCAAAGACGTATCATAAAGCCTTGTCTGAATTCTTGCATATATTCAGTCATGGCTGCTGGAAAAAGTGAAATAGGTTTCAGAAGAGAAAATTCAAATCTGCAAAATTCATGCATTCACATCCCAAATGTGACATAACCAATGTCAATATAACATATTAGTGTTTATGTGTTTCTCTAGTCTAGTCCTGGGGTAGGCATCCCACCTCCCACCAAGCTGAAATCTTGTCAGACTGCCTGTAACCAGGGTCTGAGAGCAGCATGTGCTCATCAAAAACAACACCCGTACTTCCAAACTTGAACGTCTCTCAAACATTTGTTTTGGAGAACATTTAGGGACATAAATAACAGATCATTTCCTGGTTGACAGAATAAACGTGTGCATGCGGCCCCCGAAACAGATCTGTGAAGGAAGCATCATGTGACATCCTGACCCTTGATCTCTTCCCTCCCTTAGCCAGGGCTTGAGCTAGGTAACAGGTGTGACCCTGAGGTTAAGGAGCGCACACATAAACACATATGCACACTCTCTCTCTCTTTCTCTCTCTCTCTCTTTCTCTCTCTCTCTCACACACACACAAACTCACACATTGCAGTCTAATGCCTATGACCTCTGCATACAAATGTAATACATTATGCAGACTGTAATAATATATGTGTGATACCATGGAAAATACAGGTTTCTCAGGTGTCTTTAAAGAAGGCAATGAATGGCTCCTCACTCAAGGATTGCTGATATTTAGCTGACCCTGCACTGACCCACTCACACTTCCCTGAGGACACCTGCCTCGCTAGATAAAACTTTTTTGGTTTGTCTCGTAAACTAAACTAAACTAAACTAAAAAACTTTTGACCAGTTTTGTAAGCTGCAGTAACTTGAGAGGGAAATAAAGGCTTTTCTGTGTACAGCAGCCTAACTAGCATCTACTGCTACCTGCTATCAATTGGTGCTATAGAACATAAGCAGGGTTACTCTGTGGACCCCTGCCTACACAAATGTCACACTGCGTGCCACCCACCACTGTGATTACATGCTATTATTCCAGTATCCTGCACAGTTATCTCTGAACTAAATGATAGAAAATCAACCAGTTGACTGGAAATTCAGAAAGGTTTGATAAAAGTATACCTTTTGTGACATTAGGGATGTAACGATTAGCGGTGTTACGGTCAATCTCAGTAAAATATTTACACGGTAGTAATTACCATTTGTGTGTAAATTATTCTCATTATCTCGGTGGATAATTATTGGGAACAGCCTCACCCAAGTCTCCCAATGCAGGTACAGCGCACATATGTAGCTTGTAACGTAGGCATCTAGATCAAAAGCACGGTGGAAAGAAAAGTATATGGACGTATTTTGGATTTCACAAGACCTCTGAGGGACACTTGTCCTGTCTGCAGAGCATGCAGGAAAAAAGTTGCTGCCGGGCACCGTTTACTGTTTCGTTTTGAGACGCTCAGCAGCTTTTTTCCTGAAAACGTTTTCCTGGAACTTCGTTTAATTATTTTCACTCACATTATATGTAGGGCTGGGCCATAAAATGATAACGATATATATTGTGAAATAACTTTCCCTCGATAGAAATATGAGACGTGGTCGATAGAAAGTCGATAGGTTTCAATCATCGATGTTTGACCCTTACATCTGACCCAAGACACTGACAAAATGGAGAGACAGTGCTGCACTAACAGGGATTTCTTGTGCATATATATATAATATAATATAATATAATATTATAGTACCTGTTTTATTTATCTGAAACTGTTGTCCGTCATTACATCTCTCTGTAATGTAACATGTTCATCTGACGTGATCGTTAACTGAGATGAACACTTGAAAGAACATATGGTGATTATGGTTAGGTTGCTTATAATGACAAGCTGTGGACTGTGATGTCTTCAGTTAGTTTAGAAGGAAGCTTAAGTGTCAATTTAAAACTTGCCTTAAGGAATGTTTCCTAATAAATAAGCTTTGTTGCACTTGATAATATCGCAATTATATATTGTGATGTCAAATTTTCCATATTGTTACATCCCTGTGTGACATTTGTAATCAGGTTCAAGGCATGACTCAATGACTTTAAATTTACTTCAGCTCCACAAAGTTGGTTCCCGCTTCCCACAAATGTCACACTCTTTGTGATGAA
The DNA here is from genome assembly GCA_900303245.1 of Selene dorsalis. NCBI lineage: Eukaryota > Metazoa > Chordata > Actinopteri > Carangiformes > Carangidae > Selene > Selene dorsalis. The sequence continues at coordinate 10,293 of OMNW01035519.1, read as the reverse complement.
CAACATTGTTCTGCCTTTTACACATATCAGGAATGCGTCCATGTATTTACCCTTTAAACAAAACACCCAGGTTTTAGAAGGTCACTGGAGCCTGATAAAGTGCAGCATGGGCTTAAAGCCATGTCCAAAATCTTCAGCTGGGTCTGCAATCAAGGCCGAGCTGTAGCCCGGTTGTGTTTTGTTTGGGATTGCTGCTCTTGATATAATTCATGTTGGCAGCTCCAGGTCGTGGCTTACACTGAGTACATTTTGCGGCTACCAGGCAATAACATTGCACCTACCGAAAGTCAGAGTAGTGTCAGCTGAGTCATCCAGGTGGGAAGACGTCAGAACAAATTAAAGTGATTTGGTGGATGGATAGAGCTGGTGAAACACTTTCGGTTCCACAACGAATCCAGTAGCTTATGATGTCAAAATCCCATTGAAAAAATAATCAGAAACCTCATCTGTGGATCAAACAAGGAATTCTGCGCAGGTGAAGACTGAGCTGACATTTTCAGGTCTTGCGTGAAATCCGCTCAGGTGTCATCAGCGTTATAAGCAGGTTCTGATCTTCTGATCGGGTCCTTTTTTGGAAGATGGTGAATGATAGAGGAGCAGATCAAAGTCACATTGTGCCAGAAGATGGCTACCTTTGTTGTGGTATTTAATCTGCAACAGATAGATTCATTAATATCTCATCAGCAGCCTTGTGTGCTTGTTTGTGTGCTGTATAGGTGGTGAAACATCATATGTTAAAGCAGAAAAGTGTGATGAAAGCTTTAAGAAGTTCAAAAAGGTTCCAGCAAAAAATTTAACACAGTTAAAACACAAGACTACATTTAAGGTGAAAATGTTGGTGTTTTATTCTATGGATTTATTGATCATGTATAAATTATAGATGACTATATCAGTCTTAATTCAGAGGAGGATTTGCACATCAGTGACTTTTAACTGCACTGGCTTTGCTTCCCAAGTTGTCTTGCCATTCCTTCCCTGTTTGAGGAGAGCTAATGAAATTGAAATGGTTTAAATGAAGTGTTCCTGACCTTTCATGGAACGTTGACTTTGTAAACATTTGTGATTGTCTGGGTATGTCAAGGCCACGGCTCTGCTGATAAGCTATTAGCTAAGGTGTTGAACTTGAAAATGCAAGTATAATGAGCTGTTGGCTGAGTTGAGGTTATTATGTAGCAGTGGTGCATATGAGAACTTAAAACGATAATCTAAAGGCATGGCAGCCTGTAGTGAAGACACTGATGTCAAGTGGCCCAGTCCACAAATACTAATTACTGTTTTTCATCAATAAGTTAGAGTGCATTATTCCAAAAAGCCTCTGTACTAGGGCTGGGCAATATATCGAATATCCTCCATACAGCGTGGCTTGTTGCCTGTTGGATATAACCAGTGACCACATCGCACATAACTGAGTACAAATCTTCATCAGATGTTAAGCTGTCAATGTGTATTTAGCTTTGGAGTTTCACTTTTCTCTGCCCTCTCTCAGCAGTCTGCTGAGGCTCAGTCTGAGGGCGGGGGAGTGAGCACCACTTCTCCTCTCCCCCCGCCCCTGCCTTACAAAGTTGCAGTGGACAACAGGGAGACACAGAGCCTCCAACTCTCACGCATCGGCCGCAACAGTGTCCTCACTGGGCCTGAAAATTAAAACCCAACGCGGTCCGACCTGCGGATGGCGAAGCCCCGACGCAATGCGGCTGGACTCATTAGCCCGGGTTCTCGGTCCGAACCAGCCTGTCCGGTTGGGGTGGTGGGGCCAGATATAAACCCATAGTTATCCATGCACAGTCGGGAGCTCAAAACAACAGATGAGGGGAGCAGAGACAGACAGACAAGAGAGAGACAGCACAGCGACAGGTGTGTGTGTGTGTGAGAGAGAGAGATGTCTTTTTGTTCCACTTGTTGTATACATTTTAATATTGTGCAGCCAGGCATTAGGGACGCTAATCGGGAGAAACTCTTAATTACGTCACAGAAACACGATATATCTCATATATCGGCATTCAGTGAAAAAATATTGTGATATTACTTTTGGTCCATATCGCCCAGCCCTACTCTGTAGCACTGATGTTTTAAAATTAGGGCTGTCAAAGTTAACACGTTTTTATCATTATTTAATTAATGCCGATAATTTTATCGCAACCTTTTTTTTTTTTTTGCCGGTGTTCAGTCATGGCACTGTGCTGAAACAGCAAGTATCCTGCTACTGCTGTTCCTGGGCCACCTCCGAAAAACAAAGTTATATGATGCCACATAACACCAGCTATAACATTGGGTTGGACCCCCCAGGACTGAGCTCAGTCTCATTCATATCACATCATACCGCATCAGTAGGCTACTGGTAAACGTCACAATGAACGTAATCGTATATTCGGTAAACGCGTCTCTACAGCGCTAACAGCATCGCTGGCCAACTGAACATCACTCTGCTCCGTGGTGTGTTTAAGGTCTCTGTGGTGTGTTTAAGGTCTCTGTGGTGAGACTGACAGCTCCAGGACAGACAACCACTGAGTTCAACAGAGCATCCAGGCAAAATGTAAAATATCCATACATCTCTTATTGTCATTTATTCAGGACATCATGCAGCACACAGCCTGTTCAAGGCAATGGAGAGATGCATGGGTGTGGGCTCATTCTTTTTGGTTTTGAACGCTGCATCAGCCATTAGGATTTATAAAACTTAAAATGCATGTTTATTTTTTCACAAATCCTTCCCCAAGTCCTTTTAAAAGTCTGTCTCCTCCTCACAGGGCAGGCTGAGTTCATCTATTCACCATCTCCCAGACTGACTTCATGGGCTATAGCTTTTGGACACTTGATTTAGTGTTGTCAGATATTCAACTTTTGAGCTGAATAGCGGGTGTGGGATAAACTACTACTGCCATCATCATCCTCAACTTGTGAGGTCCACTATACAAAGACTGAGCCAAACCCTGTTGAATCCAGACTCCTCACCTGTCTCTCTGCTTGTGAAAGCACTACACTGTCTTGTTAATGTCCACACAGCTGATTGATGTGGGTCATGTCAACCTTTACATTAGCTCTCGGTTTGCTCCTGGTGGTTAGAGAAAAGTCTAACGGCTGATATTTGGCAGCACATAGAATAAAATGCTATTCCAGTTCAAATGTTGTGACCTGATGGTGCACTCCAGCCTCAAACCCCTCTAAGATTTCACCTTGGCGTGGAGACCACCCTCAGTCCTTGTTCCAACACCACTTATATGAATTCAGTTCAATTCAATTAATCAGATGGAAAACTGTGGCTTTTGGCTTCAGGCAACGTCAGCTCACTCGTTTTATCCAAACTTCGCGGAACAGCGTAAGTGACTGGAGACAAATTTGTGTTTTTTTGTGCAAGGTTGTTCGCACATTGTCGACTCCCGAGTAGACTCCCTGACCCCGAAACCAAACGCTTCATTTGAAGATAACTTCAAGGGTCCATCCAGCTGCGTTTGCATTCCAAGCCGGATATGCTCTGTTATTTCTCAGGCTCCGACTAACTAACAGAGCAGTAGACGTGAACTAATGAGTGATGTTGTGGCTATAAGAGCATTCAACGGATTCCTGGGGGTTTTTTCACAAACAAAACTAAAGGGGTAATCTACTTTCAAAGTGGGCATCAGTGAAGATGGTTGTTATCATTTTTTCTGAACATTACAAAATACTCAAAGAATTTGTTGCAGTTGCAGCAAACATCCAAACAAAACAAAGCCGTTGTCAGAGGAACTGAAGTTGTTGACATCAGCATGCGTTATCAGTCAGACGGATGGGGCCGTTCAAAGTTAAACAGCTTAACTGAGGTGATGTTTCAGTTAACTACAAATATATTTTGAAGATTGAATTGTGTGTAACTGTAGAATACATATAGCTAATATGGTAATTAACTCTATTTTCCCATGAGTTTATCATATATAATAAATCATAATTATTTACTTAGATATTGTTGGTTGTGCTTCCTTTCTAATATTTGACAGTTAGCCACATAAGTTCACAAGAGCAGCTGTTAAAATCCTGCCAACAACTTCTTGTCACATTAGAATATATCTTAAAATGATTACACACTAGTTGGGTTGAGCAGTTTTTAATTAAATTCTGTTGATTGTTTAACTATTTGATCAGATTAAATAAAGCCATGATTGTCCAATTCAAAAAAAGTAACACACAGTTAGCTGGTGAACGGTCCTTGCAGTGTACTCTTGTGGTAACTGAAGTTAATTTCTGCACCGAGCAGTTGCAGTGTGAACAGAAAATGTCAGATCAGCCAGCACAAAGGCCGCAAAATGAATTCAACCCCTCACAGAAAACGACTAATGGACTGGTAACCTGTGTGTCACAGCGTGGTGACGGACATATCAAATGAAGGTTTCAGGGCTAATGTTTTCATGCATTTGTGTCTAAAACCAACAAGGAATGTGTCATACAGTAATTACCCTTTGTAGATAATGTGGCCTAATTTTTCACTCGTTCAATGCCGTTGTCTTCAAAGGGATCTTTGCTCTAAATTCACAAGTCTCCCACACTGAATCCATCTCCTTATCTTCATGAAATGTAGATATAGCACTTTCTCAGACTCCTGCAATCCCATCTTCTAAAACCTCCCTCAGTCTGAGAACTAACACAGCTCACAGCCCGAGGCGGGAATGGGAGATGGCCAATAAAGTCCTAACAATATGTGGTGGGAGATCAAAATCCCTGGATGAATCTGGTTTCCAATTTCATTTAGAAGCAAAAATGCCTCCGGGGCTGGTCCCACAGTTCTGCATTTCTGGTGATTAAATCTGGGTGTGGATGGATATGTGGTCAAGCAAATAACTGGGAAATACAAATAAAATTGACCACTGACAATGAAGTGACAAGCTGGCACATGTAATTTAAGCCCACCCAGAATGTATGGACACCTGCACGTGCACACTTTAGATTTTCAACACTGTCATCATGTTTCTCTGAAACAGGTGAAGTATGCCCTGCATCGAACTTGTTCTCCAGGTAGGCCTTTGATCTATTGTTACTCTGTTACTGTCAGAAACTGTTGCTGAGGGGGAAACAAGTGCCACAGCAACAGGAGAGACTCCAGATAAAAGCTTGTCCAGGGATAAATGACAGTATCATGACTACACTTTTCATTATAAAGCAAAAATCTGTGCTTCACATGTCTCTCTGTTGAACTCTGGATCAGTACTACAGAAGCGGTGTTGATACAAAAAGTGTTACGTGATCTCCAACTTTTAACTGCCTCGATGCTGCGTTGACCTCCATATATGGAAGGATAAGTCTCTCTTGCAGGATCTGTGGTGATCTATCTACACAAGTATTTGTTTGAGTTTGGGCAAGGCCTCTGGATTGGTTGTGGCTACGGTGAGGTCAAAACAATCCTCGCCTCACTCGAATTAGTCGAGAGGACAAAGGGGTTCTTACTTTTGGCCAAGTTTTGACCTCACTAACTCTTATGGACTCACCCTGCGTCTTAAAATAACTCGCTACGTGTTGCGCTGAAATCTCTCAGACATACCTTGCTGCTGTTGGACTTGTTTACCATGGTGAAACTGAGCTCTCTCTACTGTCGGAGATCACAGGCCCCTGGATGGGGGCTACTCGCATGGTTCAGGACTATCTTGTAGATTCATCTGAAGCTCCGACCTTTCAGGATGAAGCGTGGTAAGTTTTAGGAGGTAGGTCGAGCAAGTCTGTACGTTTGTTGGGTGTCGAAACAGCCTTCAGTGAAGGAGAGGAAAACATCTTATACACTGTGCCTTTTGAAGGCAGGATTCCCTTTAGTCACGGGGATACGTTCTGTGAAGTCTAAATATTCTATATGGTTCTTAATTTGCATCCTTCTCCAGCTCAGAGGAATATGGAGGTCTCATAAATTACAGATGAGATGGATGGAGGCGGAGGGTGTGGTGCGTCTCTGCAAATCCACACTTAATAATGGCTCTTCCTGGCACTGCAAACGTGTAAAGCCTTCCTCTGCTAGACTGAATGCTAAACTAGGTCATCGTGACTCACTTATTTCCATCCAAATGTGAAATTTAGAAATGCTTCACTCCTTATCTCTCGTTCTTACAATAAGACCCCTTGTTCTTTTTTTTTTTTTTTTACAGCAGGCCCTAATCTTGTCCTAATTCAATAATGGACAGGAATGGTTTTAATGCTGCTGTACCTTGGCCTGGGCTTTTTTTGAGGCTTATTGAGAACCTTGTGTTGTCCTGTCTTAAAATGTAATAATGAAAAGAAATACAGTTAGCATGTCACACTGCATAGACCTTAAAGAAAAACATGATCACTTCTGATGTGATCATGTTGGTGCTCATTAGAATCAGCGCTCAGTCTGATGGGAGGTATTTAGATTTTACTAGTAAGTAAGAGTCGATCTTTGAAATGACACTCTTGGAAAATTAGAAAAAAGTTACGTGGTCTGAGTGGAGCTGCAGCGACAGTTGTATTTGTATTTGTCGCTCTGCTTTCCAAGTTGATGAAGACATTACGCAACATTCGTGGCAAAAAAATGCACCCGAGCGTTCACCACCTCACCACTTGTAAACAAACATCCGCAGCCTGACCTTGCCTGACACAGCAAGAACCTTTTCCACAAATAATCCTGTCGGTGCTGCTCAAATTAAATTTGCAGACTCACCCCGTTTTCGAGTCCCTCAGCTGAGCGAGGGAACTTCTCATATTACCTGTTTAACCCATAGACCCTCCTTTTAGTGTCTGCCTCATATACACAGAGGCGCACACAGCCCCGCACACGCTGTGATCTCATTAGCGACATCGGTGCGTGCCATGTGTCTGTACCAATGATCCC
>OMNW01035518.1:30573-45289 GCA_900303245.1 Selene dorsalis | reverse complement strand
ATGAATCAACACGACATACAAAGCTTGTTTTGTTGTTGCTTTGCAACATTTTCTAAAACGAAAGGCCGTGCAGTGTTGTGGGCTGTTTTCTAGATCTGTTGTGTCGATATGATTCACAGGGATTAATTATACAGTCTGATGTGGCTCTGGTTGTGTCTGGCTCTGAGATCCTGAGATGCCACCGTCTCTCTGTCCCCACACTTCCTCTCATTTCTTGACCGCTGCCTCTCAAATGAAGGGGTACGCTAATATGACCTAGAAATGACTAATATGTAAAGAAGCCTTCCCTTTTGCGTGTATGTAAAACAAGCCATCCTTCGTCAGCAGCTACTGGTCTGTTTTTAGCCTGGTTAACATCCTTTCTGTGGTCTGAGAGTCTGTCTGCAGCCAAACACACGCAGCTTTGACTCATCACTGAGCTGCTGCCACAAGTTCTTTATCTGTTACATATCTGCTATATAGGCTACAAAGGGTGACCAGATCCCTTGCAGATTGGGTGTTCGACCTACTTAGTTAATTTGCACAAATCTCGCGGAGATCTGGTAACCGAGCGTTCAGAGAGACTGGAAACCAGGTGAAATCTGGTTGGGTACGGCAGGACCCCTATAGCTGATGTGCAACTTTGCAGCGGTTCAGCATGGACATATGACATAATAACATTGTAAGGATGTTGTAAAATATGGAACAGTATGATACGTCTCCTTTAACATCAGGAGTCACACATTGTACAGACACTTTGGGGCCCCCAGTCCCCCCCGAGACAGTGTGGCCTTGGGCTCGGCCCACATGCATTTGTGATTACACAGAAATAAGACAGTAATTACACAGGCCTTTTGTTTTTGACTTTTTTCAGACGGGCAGTAAATGATCGTCCCACAGTGACACAGAGTCACTTATTTATTTATTGATCCCCATTAGCTGTGCTCTAAAGCACCGCTGGTCTTACTGGGGTCCACCGCAACTTTTTCATGTTGCACTGTACGTATGTAACTGTCAATGAATTTGCACAGGAATGACAAACACACACATCTGCACTTATGCGTGGCTGGAATTCTGTTGTCCTTTGTTGTCTATCTCAAACACCCTTTTGTGTTTGCACGCTCCACCTCTGCAGAGACACTGAGTCTCTATCATCACCCTTCCTCTTCCTCCTCCTCCTCCTCCTCTTCTTCTTCTTCTCTCTTTCCCTCTGTGTCACTGCAGACAGACAATGACAGCAACACCATCAGCTGCCAAACCCACGGTCATAATTACACCTTTTGACGAGGGGAGGAACCGCCCCCCTGTCAGTCAGAGCTACAATAAACCGTGACAGTGACCTCGTTGAAACACCTGGGCGAATGTCTCAGAGGTGACGAAAGGCTAATGCGGTGGTGAAGTGTGGCGCCATGCCACGAGCTCACTCATGGCCCTGTAATCTGCGGAGGCCGGAGGAAGTGGCTGACTGAATGACTTCCTGAAAATGTCACATTTGCAGTTACACAATCATTAACAGCGTCGTCTGGACAGTATTTAAGCGCTCAGGGAAGATTGTTTTGGATGTGACAGAAACTGAGTAACATTTCGTAGCTGGACGCTGAGGGGAAGTCAGCACAGTGACGTAAAGCCTTGTTATTCATAGCTGTGTTAACATTTTGGAATAGAAACACAGAAAACGTCCCATGATCTATCCTTAGTTTTGAGTTGAGAGCTGTTTTTCCCTTAAATATCCACTGAGCTCAGAATTACAACTCAAATTTTATTATTTTTCATCCTCCTCTTTAAAGTGAGCAAACACCAGAGGAGCTACTCCCTCCTTCTGGATAAAAAGACATGAAAGACAGAATGTAAAACATCACTGAGCAATTTGTAGTGGAGGTGTCACAGACTTGGATCTGTCATCTTGACAGCTTGTTTTTCTTTCTGTCCTTTTTTTTTTTTTTTACTGTTCTTTTCTCCGATTTATCTTTTATCATTATTAGATTTTGCAGAGCTGGAGGATGAACTTCATATCTATGAAGACAGATTAAGAAAACAGCAGGGAGTTTTAATCTTCTTAGCTCTCTGGCTTTTGGTTCTGTTGGTTAACATACCCATCAAAGTAATTGTGGAAATATGGCAGCGTTGTGAAAAGTTGGTCCAACCGGGCAAGAAAGACTTTGAGATTTCAAACACGCTGACGTTTTAACCAGATGATCTAAACCAGTCATTTGGAGGCCGGCGGTGAACGCGGCCCACAGCGACCTGAGAGCGTGAGCAACAACAGCAGGTACAGCAGGTCGAAGCTGAACCATAGAGTTCATCTGTGAACTCCACTGGATGTTTCTCCCACCTCGACTAACCTGGACGTTTGATTGATGGAGTCCTCCTGTTTCTCTCCGTGCTATTTTTAGACGCTCCAAACATCTGCAGCATTTACTTTGGGTAGAGCGATGTAATCACAACTGTTGGAACTGATGGTTAGAGCAACAAAAATAAAACCCAAGCTGCATTGAACCATAGTTTCCTTCAGCAAATGTCACTGAGATTTAAAACTGAAAACTATTCAAGCCTCCACATGTAGTGAGGTCCATAGATGGATCCAGTTCAGGACAATCAAATAAGGAGGAGAAATAGATTTTCAGGTTGAATGTGAAAGCCCAGAGTCCAGCGAGCTCATCGTCAGGTTCAAGAAACCGGTCTGAGGTGGTCTGAGCTTCATGCAGGAACAAGTAGAGGATGGTCAGTGAATGGGAGGGGTAGGAAGAGAGTGAATTAATGGGCTGTAGCTTGTACTGTAAACTGCAAACATGATCTATAGGTTCAGTCCGTTTAAAGGAGGTATATTTTCTCTTTGTGTCTCTCAGCTTCACCTTTCGCTCCCTCCCTTCAGCCTCACGTTGTTGTCCACATTTCTCTCTAATGAGTTCTCAGCACTGCCTCCTCCTATGTTCTTGTCCTCTCCATCCATCTTTTCTCTGCCTCTGATTTCTCAAGGCCCTCTGCCTTGACCTCCCTGCCCCTTTGTATCCAGCACTCCCCTCTCAGAGCTGCTCTCTCTGCCAGTCACGTTTCATATGTTCCCATAAATGGGCCTTCTTCACCCACTGGCGCTGGACTAATCGCTAACATGCTAACACGACTCCAGCAGACGTCCCCCCCTGTTATATTCAGCGTGCGGTTCTTCGGTTGCCGGCTTCAGGCTCCGTGCTGACGTTAGCGAAGAGGAGGCACATTGCTTTGCTACGTGACACCAAAGAAAGACAGCACTGATGCACCCAGACACAAATACACACACATATACACACATAGTCAAGCATGTGTGTGCATGTATACATGACTCAGAGGGATGGATGTCAGGGTAATGAAAAGATCAACACCATGCAGGATATTTAGTGGGGTAAACAGCCTCTGCTGTCTGCTTGATAAAAAGCCTGTCAGGTCACAGTCATTCCTCACTTATTGACATCACGCTGAGAGCAAGCTGCCTCACATAACGTTAGCAGCTACATGTAAAGAAGATCCAGAAAAATGTGTGACCAATGTGCATGAAGTCACAGCTTCTGCGTCTGTCGCCTGCACTGTCTTCTCATCCAGGAACAGTTTCAGCAAGTGTAGTTGCATATGACAAAGACAAGCAATAACAAATGCATGTAGAGCTGAGGAGAAGGCGGCTGCACGTGAAGCAGCGTTTTGACTACAGGTGGTCGCTCTCACAGCAAATATGTGATATTTGAAGCTCAGCATACAAATGGAAAACAGAGAGGTGGATTGTTCTGCAGCAGTGGTCTGATAAGTTTCACACTTGTGCAGACGCTTTTTTTTTTTTCATGCTGTGAATCTGGGTCAGTGTTCAAGTGCAGAGCACAGGGGCAACATGTGTTAACAACCTTCAACAGAGATCCTACCAGCCTACAGGAGGTGAGTCAGGGGATCAGATATAGTAATAATAATATGATATTGGTCATTGGTTAAGTATCCGATTGTTGAACCTGAGAAAACCCCAGATATCGGGTCTGTTGACTTATTCAGTGATTGGATTTTTATGGACCAAAGTCACAGTCAAACAGACTGGACAACTTGTGCTTTATGATCTTCTTCTTCCTTTTCCCTCTTCTTCTTCTTCTTCTTCTTCTTCTTTCTTCTTCTTTGTGGTGCATTTTCGATAAGTTCCAGTTCAAAGCTCAGGGTGGGGATGGTGGAGCATGTGCAGAAGACCTCAGCTGTTTTGTGTTTGATTGAGACACACATGCAGCGCTGACAGCATTATCAAGATGTGTTAGTCCAAGTTTGAGGAATTCATTTTAATAAGATCTCTGTCAGACCAACATGTTTACATGTATTTTAATGTAGATTTAGTCGGACCTACATGCAGCTAATCGTACCGACTGATAGCTCAAAGTGAGAAGGTCCTCAGTTTGAACCAACAGGCCAACTGTGACCTTTACAGTCGGTTTCCTCTTCCCTTCATCTGGGAGTGGTCTCAATATTTTGGCTGACTGGGGAACTGGCTCCTTAAAAGGCCAAACGCTGAATGAATGAAACTGATCAGAATGTGATCAAATCCATTTCCATTCCCTGTCATAGTCTGACACTAATGATGATGCATTATGGAGAAGGTGCTTCATCACCCGGTGCATCCTGTCACACGCGGGGGCCCCAGTCCAGGATTTCCTCTTATTGTGAAACGACTGTGCTTGTGTCACAAAGTTCAACCAAGCAATATTAACTTAATAACCAATTTGATTCTTGATGAATATAATGGTTAGATTTGCACACAATAGGGAGCTCTGATAGCGACGTTGTGTTATTTTTGGTTTATTGGAATCCAGCGTGCAGAATCAGCTGGAATTCCTGCATTAGTTAATCCATTATAAATTCTCCTTCATTCCCCTCCAGAGCCTTCACTGTCTATTAGTGTGAGTCCAAGCATGAGCCAGTCACATCAGGCCCACACCCTCCCTGTTTACACTAACACTAATGACTTGTCCCTCGCTGCGGCCCCATCCACACATGGAACTCATTCTCGTCCGTGCAACGTCTGCCAGATCCCTCCACGCAGCATCATCCTGTAAAACCAATCTGTTACTGCGGCAACAGGTTGCGCGCCGCGACACATCCACAGTTTAACCGGGAGCAGGAGTTGATTATAAGTGTCCGGTCATTTGCTGTGGAGGAGAGAGAGCTGTGGAGAAACACAATAAGGATGACATCAGCATCATCCGCACGTGCACATTACCTAGAAGTAGAGTCATTGTGTTTGTCTTGGCCAGTTTATGTGTAACTGCTATTATTGGGCTTTTGTTAAAAGCCTGTGTCAGAATGTGAGATGTTGCAGATATCACTCTGCACGTGCCAGGAAAAACTGTTTAGAGAGAGATTTAATGAGCCTTAGGTATTAATACGTATTAAAGCTCTATAGGCTCATTCCCGTCAAACTAACATTGCAACACCACTTACAAAAGCATAGTATATTTACTCAGCTAAGAAAAAGAATAGCCTTGGAAAAACACTGTGCGGCGGGGATCGTAAAATCTCTCCAACACTCTGCTGAGGCTGTTTGAATCAGGACTGTAAATATTTGAGCAAAGTGTTGGTTTTTTCCCGGTGTGTCTTTACTTTGCGGAACAAGGAGCAGACACATGAGAATCCCGCCTGTACAGTGTAACGTCAGGATTTGGTACAGTTGCATTAAATCTAGGTCAGGGCACGGGGGGGCCTCGCTCCCGAAACGAACAGAACCCGTTTCACAGAGCGGAGTGTAAACATCGTGCCCGGCGCCGTGCCTGAACGACCACACCGCTCGATGCCAGAGCTCCTCACGTTGCTGTAATCCACCACTCTGACCTCAAGATGACAATAAAACCCCAAACCGTAATTCACCCGTGCGTGCCCGGCATACTTGACATGCCTTTTTGAAATCAAGACACAATGATACACGACTTCTTCTCCCACCCTGCATTGTTGGAGGAATCTTTGTCATGTGTGTACAGTAGTGATGAAATCACACTGAGGAATCTTTGCCACACAAAAGGAGCTGACTTTGGTTTGAAGCTCTGTTGATAACAAACGTCAAGAACTGGGCCTGACTGTTGATAGCGCGGGATTACAACACACCTGATCAACAGGGGAACAATGTGCATTCCTGAGCTGCGCGTTTAATGCTTAACTCTGCTGTAAATACAGGGATATAGATCAGGTTCAGGCACAGATTTCGCCGAGTCATAGCGGCTAGGGCGTGGGCTGCAGCGGCGAGGCCTCGTGATGCTGAGGTGAGTCGACGGAGTAGCGAACGCCACGAGATGTTAAAAACCTCGACATAAGGTGGAAATAGATTTCAGACGCAGACGACTGACGGTGGGTGCCCAGACTTCTCACGGGGGAACGAGAAGAAGAAGAAGAAGAAGAAGAGGAAGGTGGAGAGCTGTGGGTGGACGGATCAGTGGACCGGCACAGATTGCCCTTCCAGGCCTTTCTGAGCGCCAGCACCCAGGCGGATGATGATTAACCGGGGATGACTGGTGTTGGCTGCAACTGACCTGAGATCAAATCAAGTTTCATCCAAAATAGATCCTGACCACCTTTTTCCCTTCTGGTTTCCCCCCCTCACTATACCCCCCTGGGTCTTCACCTCCCTCCAACCCTGCCTCTGCTCTTCTCCTCCTCCCTTCCTCCCACTTTCCTGCTATCATTTTCACCTTTCCCCTCTCCCCTTTTCTCCCTCCTCTCTCTCACTTTCCTGTCTTCTATCCTCGACCCATTTGCGTAACTTGTTTGTCGACACCTTTCCTGCGACCCACGGGCCTCTCTCTCTTTTTTTTTCCTTCCTTCTTTTCTTCAAAATAGACAAACCCCCCTCTTTCATGAAAACCAACCACTAAGCCACTGCTGCTGTGCATGACTTCCAGTTTTAAACTAGACCTGACAATGCTGTGTTTATTCCCAGTGTGTCCCTGTTTTGTCAGCCTCATGTGGTCTGCTCTCCGCTCTGACTGCTGGCATCATCCGCTTCAAAAAGGGAAAAGGGAAGCGAGGGAAAGTGAAGTTGTTTCCATGGTGCATAAGCTGCAGGGTGATTTAAGGTGTCTGAAGAAACCTGACCTGAAACTGTTTATTAAAATAGCAAACGAAAACACAAAGGAGAAGTGAAAAATGATCAGTATTACGTTCCCTATCTTCCTGCACCGACCGGGTCTTTGTTGAAGCCACGTGAACACTGAATGAACTGTTTCTTTTATGGCTGCATACTCCATCAAATTCAAATATGTCTTGTGTAATATTTTACTCACATTTCCTTAAATTGATCTTGACATATTTGCACTTTTGGTTCTCCACAATAGGAAATAACATTACTAATATGAATTGGGGCAACTTTGGCTTATGGAGCAGGTCTCAGACCGAGGGCATCAAGGGAAAGGGGAGAAAGGTGACGACATTTCTAGGGGTCAACAGTCCAGTAGGGCCCAGAAAACCCCCCCGGTGACTAAATTATTCTCCATATAACCACAGCTAATGACTGAACAGCCACTTTATCATCGCACTCTCTCTGACCACTGACATGAAGGAGCTGTCAGTCTTTCTGTGTATTTGTGTGAGAGTCAGAGGAGTCCCTGATCAACACATTCAGCTGGACGGCTCGGTGGGTGGCGCTGACTTTGGATCGGGAGGGTGGGGGCAAATGTTTGTCTGGATCAACAAGATTTGCAGAGGAAGAGCCTACGTTCTTGTAACGACTTATATAATGACAGACTCATGACTTTTGGTCATCACCAGACGTCTCCAGCATCACGGGTGGGTTGGTATTTTTGTCTTTCATAGAAACATCTTAAAGTCCCACTCCAATCCTCCTTTTCAGCTATTTTAAAGCGTTCTCTGTGGTTTTTATGACGTTTTTAGCCATAATCACAAAACCTGTGCCTGTAGCTCATTAGCAATGCACCTCTGAGTCATGGGTGGAGACAGCGCTGCTCTCCCCCATTTGCACCAAAGACACCCCCTATCCTCCGTCGCTGAGAGCTGGTCTGCCATTGGTTCACTGCAATTTGAAGGCAGAAATACTGAGAAATGCAATTTTGCACTTACTTTTCTGCTGATATGTCCTCTAGTATCAGAAAAATGCCACATGCACATGTGAACAACATGAAAAACATGATTTTCATTGGAGGGGTTCTTTAATAACTTTTGCCCATATTGTCATCAAACAGACAATCATGCAGGACTTTTAATTAAAACCCAAACCAAAAACACTCCCATCCATCTTAGCTTTAGTTTGCATCTTATGCAAAATATGCTAAATGCAAATATTAGCATGCAAACAAGCTGGTGTAAGATGGTGAACACGCTACATGGTAGGCTAAACCTGCTGAAGATGAGCACATGAGCTAACCCTACTGTGCACCAGTGCCCAGCCTCATAGAGCTGCTAACACCGACTCTCAGTCTTGTTCGGGGGATCAGTGCAGCAGAGCAGCTAAAAGCAGCTAACCCACATTTGTTTTTTAACGAGTGAACAATGAGCAGATCAGTGCCCGCTGTGCTAATTAACATTTTTATTTGATAGATTTTTTTTTTTTCACTTATAAAACTTCAGAAGAGAAAACTAAATACCAGAGTCGCACAAAGCCAAATCCATGGGTGGCTGTCTGGCATGGTCATCTGGCAGACAAAACTGTTTTTCTTCAAAAATGTGTTTCCTTTGGCAGATCTCCTTGGCCTTGATTCCACTTTAGAGAAGATGGATCATGGTGGATTGTTTTCTCAACACAGTGAAATTATAAAAAAAAAAAGAAAAATAATCTACATCATGCTCCTCATCGCTGGTAGCACGACCTCAGCTTTTAATCCGGATCAAATCAACCAGCATCATCAGCGAGTGTAACGTGTCCTGTCATAGTCCTTGTAGCAGAATCACAGTAGTGAAATGGATCACTGTTTGTTTTCCTGTAATTACATGATAGCCTGCTGACAGCTACACGACCGAGCGTGACTGTGACTGTGTACTTTGTAATACAGCCAAAGATTTACACTGTCATTTCATTGCATAAATCAGATGCTGTCTCACCCCCCCCTTCTTTGTGACACCTGCTTATTGCGTGGGAGCGTTTTCCAGCCTTTTTGCATAAAAATGTGCTCGGCCTGTTTGGGCTCTTTCTCTTTCTCGTTCTCTCTGCACACCTGCTTATCATCTGGAATCAACGCACGTCTCTGTCATCAACCAGTTAGCTCTTCACTGTGAATGTGCCACATTTCCAGCTCATTTTACTTTTCTCCCGCCTGTTTCAAACTGTGCTGGTCTGGACTAACACCTGTTTTGTCCTGGTCTGTGTTTGCATTCAGCTTTCATTCATGACAGGAACATGTAAATAACTTACAGGTTCCTCCTCCTGGTATTTGCATGCATGCCCAGTGGAAAAAAACAATGCTATGGGAAACGAGGACGAGATATCGCTTACGGGCTCTGCAAATACTGGGTATTTTCACTGTACTGGGGAACCACAACAAAGAAGTTAACACCCTTGTTCTTACTGTGAAATTAAAAAGTACAAAGAGGGAAACAGCCACGGCTTACAGTATAATGAAAAGGTGCTACACCAAGGTGAGAAATGAGTCTATATATACAAAAAACTGCTGTAGAGGTAATGTTCATTTTAGTGCTGCAGCAGCTCATGATGGATACAGGAGCAGAATAAAAAAATGTAATGATATAATATATAGATTTACAGTGAAGTGAATAGAAGGAGGTCTTACTTTCTCATTCCCACACCCAACTGTAGATGACTGAACCACATAGATAAGATAAGATAAGATAAGATAAGATAAGATAAGATAAGATAAGATAAGATAAGATAAGATAAGACTTTATTCATTCATCGGTGGGGAAATTTAGTATCAGGAATGAGGAACTTAAAGAACTATATCAAGGTGTTAAAAACATAATTATGCTTCACAAGACAAATCAGTCTTTGTTTTCTTCCAGTAAACTTATGTGTCAGTGGGAACCAGTCAGCGTTTTATTGCTACCTGCTGTATACAAGACAATTACTGTAAATTGCAGTAATTGCAGACTTGTAAAATGTAAACATGAGTCACCATCTGAATGAGGTTTCAGTCTCGGTCTCATTGCAGTTTTAGGGGAAGTGTGGTCTGATTAATTTAGTGACAACACACTGAAGACAAATGTTGGTATTAGTGAGTGGGTTGTCTTATATCTGATATCCATCTGGCAGCGAGAGCAGAGCAGAACAAGAATTTCCCTGTAGGTGCTGGATCAGACGTTACATTACAGTGTGGTATAATGTGTCTGGTTTTAATTTCCCTCCATGACTAATTAGCTGCACTTGGCTGTTTCTCATAATTCCTTATACACATCCAAAATCCCTGCTCCCCACCGGACATCAACACAGCCAAGAAACCCACACAGGTGCTGAGTATCCAGGACTTGCTGCCATTTTCCAGCCCCCTCCGTCACGTTCAGCAGATGCTCCGACCTAATTATCCAAAACAACCTTTCTCTCCATCCACCTCCTCCCCTCTCTCTCTCTCTCTCTCTCTGTCTCTCTCTCTGTCATCTTGGTCCCTCGGAGGATGAGCTCATCGGAGAAGGATGTGCCGCAGCTCCACATGGTCTTTCATCGTTCTTCTTGGACAGAGACTTGGACGAAACGCCTCACTGCTTTTGAGCAAAGTGGGCTGGATGAGCAGAAGGACTCTGGGGTTTCAGTCCACCTTTTCTCCAACATACTTCAACTTTATGCAGCTCCCTGGTCACCCTAATGTTGAGATCTAGCTCCGTCTTCCTCTCAGCTGACCTCACAGTGGGCACAAACAGAGTAAACATCCACTGGAAAGCCTGACTTACTGCACAGCAGCTTCACAGAGTTTGAACGTTGATCCAGTTTCATTGTGTTTAGGAATCTACAGCATTACGATACAGGTTCTCACCTGGGTCCTGCACTATCAGCTAATTGTGTGGCTGTGTGCCAAAACATAGATGCAGTTGATTATTCAAATTGCCTTGTGGTCCTCTAGTGGATCCTCCTGCACCTTCTCTATGACTGCAGGAGGGAAAACTGACAGTGGGAAGGATAAGAGGGATCTTTTATTAATCTGGAGACACTGCTGATGCATTGGTTGTGTCCATATATCCAGTAAAGATGGCAGCTTCATCCTGTTTCACTGCTCTGCTCAGCCCGTGTTTCTCCTGTGTGATGCAGTGAGTTTAACTTTCCTACTTTCCACTGTTTGCAGTGAAAACACTGGGATACTGCTGACACAGTGAATATGGATATTTACAAAGTTGTCTCAATGTGTGCTTGAGTTTTCTGGTGGGGCTAGTGCAGGCTATACTCCTTGATTGGCAGCAGATGACAGTGTAGTGTATTGGAGATGACAGTTAGAAAGCTCTCCTGGCTGAAGAGTCGGTGCACTACAGTCCATCTGTTACCAGGTGACTGGGCCACCAGGTTGCCAACTGCAGGCATTTATACTCAACACTGTAATGGGAATGTGGAGCAATGATTCCCAAATGTGTTCCTGCCAGAAAGTTGGCCAGGTAGATCCCTGTAAAATCCGGGAACTATTAGCTCTCGTATGGAGTTGGTCTCCATCTGTGGAAACAGTTGCAGCAGTTGGGGGAATGAGAGCTCTCCAACAGCCACTGTTTTCTCTTGTATTAATTAGTAGCTAAATTGAAATTGAAACTCCTCCTGAAGGCTCTCAGCGGCCTCTGGGAAACATCTTCCCCAATTTGGAAACAGTGGCCCAAGAGGTTGCAGAGGCGGCCCTCTGAGCGCTCACATTCCCCGGACTGGCTGGGAAAATCTGCACAGAGAAAGTAAACCAGGAACTGTACTGTGGTGGTGGCTGCTTTGTTGCAAACTGAACAAAAAAGAAACGTATTCTGTATATTTTTACTGCTTTTTTCTTACCATTGTGTGAGTGTTGAACACCTAAAGAGTAGTTCTGCATGATTTTCAGCTCCAGAAACTCCTTAGTTGTCTCGTACGGAGGTCAAGAAAAGTCCAGATTTCAACCGCTATGCAGCCACTTCCTGAAACGCTTTGTTTTTGCTGCCGCAGCACGGACATATGACATTATAACACTGTAAGGATGTTCTAAAATATGGAACTGTATAATATGTCTCCTTTAAACAATCATAAAACACGAAAAGAGATACTCAATGAAAAATAAGTGAATCTGAAACCTGTCTTTGTGAAGGCAGACATGACACTTCACTGACATTTCTCCTGCTTTCACCACAATCTGATCTACTGTCAGTCCACTGGGGTCATGATTGAACTTTTTCCTTCGATATTTTCTCATTTGTCAAACCTTAAAAAAAGTTCACCATGCCAACTTCTTCCCTCCGGGGCTTCGCATGAAACAAGTCGTGGCGTTTTCTCTCTATTGTAATAGTTGTTACATGTAGGCCCAGGAGGCTTTGCTGAGGGACTGTGGGGATTTTCTGCTTGTTAGTACAAATTATGAAACGTATCCCTGTAATTAACTGCAGCATTTAGTTAAGACTGTGAAATGTATACGTGTAATTACCTGCAAAATTTAGGTTAAAACGTGAAATGTTGCCTCAGTTTGCCATAGAATCAAGGAAAAAATATGAAATATATCCCTGTAATTACCCTCAAATGTGTCACTTTAACAAAGAGGCAAAAAGGCTTCACTTCCCTCCCACCAGCGTCCCTGTCAAATCTGACTGAATGAACCCCCATTTGGACGTTTGTTACAGTCAGAACAAGCATGTGAAGCGGCCCTGTTTGCAGACAGATATATGTAATCACTGACCAGGTCTGTTATTATGCTGCCAACAAAAGTAAAACCTATGTAAAGGTGCATAAAGACATGCATCTGGAAGAGATACAGTAAATGACAAAACGTGGATGAGGGGAAGACTCAGAGGCAGAGAGGGAATGAATGAAGGGATGAAGGCCCAGGACAGCAGAACAGTGGAGATGTGCGTGTGTCTGCCTGTGTATAAAGCTGTATAAAGCTGTGTTGACAGAGAGAAGTGCACACAAAGAAAACACACTCAGGTATGAGTACGACCTCATCAACAGAACAGGTGCAAGAGATTAGGTTGTGTGTAAGTGTTTTTATGCAAAGTGTGCGTGCAAAGTGTGTCATCACTGCAGCTTTAACTGGGTATGCTTGAGATTAAGTTGTTTTCTTTAATCAGAATTAGGGCTGTGTAAAACCAAACCCTTTGATGGCAGTTATTTGTTCCCACATAGACTAATGTTTTTAGGTATTGCTCTTAATGAACCACATAGACCAAGTAGATTTAGCTATGGGGTAATTAGGGTCAATAGAATATCTCCTAATGTCACTAACAAAGCCTAATTCTATTTATCATACACAAAACAGCCTTGTAATGACAAATAATCAACATACCACACCCCTGTCTGTCATAAACAAGCACAGATATACGATTGGGGCGATGCATTGCGGCCTCCGTCCTCTACGGGGCGCCAAAACCCCCACCAACTACCACTTTTTTTTTTTTTTTTTTTTAATCAAATCAATTAATTGTGTGTGTTTGTCTGAATTTGAACCAATAGCGGTACAAAAAAACGTTCCTGACGATAAAGTATTTGTTTTTATTGATTTTGCCTGCTCTGTCTGTGTCATGACGTTGACGAAGCAGGTCAGGGGTCAGATGGTGACCATGGAGATGAAGCGGTAAAGATGGCCGACTAGCTGAGAACGGCTCCTTAAAACATCGAAGAACAGTCTTTGTCTTCCCCTTCTCTGTCTGTTTCCTCAGAGAAGGGGAAGACAAACAAAGAAAAAGAAAACAGAGGAACTGAAATATAGACACATGTATCAGCTGTGTCGACGTTTGTTTGGTTTTTTTTTACTCAAAATGCGGCTTAATAGCATTAGCGTAGCGCCTAGCAAGAACGGTGTTAACGTATAGCCGTTTGCTCACGAGCTCCGAGTTCAGCTACACGTCGTTGGATTTTTCTCAAATGGCCGGAATTAAAAATGAAATGGACACAACAGTGGATGGTGGAGGTTTGGACGAGAAAGGCCAGAAAGAAGACAGTATGATAAGGTAAGATATCCCCGAGACTGCGCTGTTGACATCTGGGCTCTCAAGCTAAATTTTGAACTTACCTTGGAGTGAGATTTTGCGTGTGTGTATCGCGTCACTGCATCATCCATTCATAGGTTACTAATTTATGTGCGGCGAGTTTTATCCCTTCTCAGCGTGAGAAATGTCACGTGTGGCATATGAATTTATTGACATGCCTCTGTCTCACGTTCAATGCGTTAAATTTGAGAGCCCTGCTCGTTCACATGAAGTGTGTGAGTGTCCCATTGTTACATCATCAAGCCGGTTTATGTCCCCTCACTGTCAGTCAGCATGGATGCTGACTTTTCTCAAGGAACTTACCCACAGTTCATGGGTTAGCCATGTGAAATCAAATACAGGAGATGTCGTCGGAAGCGTCGGGACGGATCCGCTCCCGGTCCCGATCCCGGTTCTGGTCCTGGTACCGGTTCTGGTGGTCCTGGTGCCGGTACCGGTCCCGGTTCTGGTGGTCCTGGTGCCGGTACCGGTCCCGGTTCTGGTGGTCCTGGTGCCCGTACCGGTCCCGGTTCTGGTGGTCCTGGTGCCGGTACCGGTCCCGGTTCTGGTCCCGGGCCTGGTCCTGGTACCCATTCCTATCACTTCTTGGTAACCGTTTGCTATTGGACCGTTGCGCTGGATGTGTTATTGGGTTATACAGGTTATTTAGAGC
>OMNW01035518.1:17410-28236 GCA_900303245.1 Selene dorsalis | reverse complement strand
AAAATTGATCCTTATGAATGAAACAGCAGTTATAAAAGAGTGAGATCATGAGAGCGAGGTCAGAGATGTCGGTCAGTCCAGCCCGTTTGTTTTGGGATGAAACTGTCTTGACCCTCATCGCCTCCAACATTTCCTGAGGGGAATGCCAACATTGTTGAATAAGGAAACCTGTGGGGGTGGGGGGGCTTTAATGGTCAGGGTCTGTTACAATGAGAAGTGTGTGTATGTGTGTGTAAGAAGTTATTATTATCTCAGTGTCCGCCTGTTTCTCCCCTCTCTACTAGAGGCACTGATTGCTCTTGTATGGTTTAATGCTGATATTATGGCCATATAATCCTGGACGATGTGAGCCAGCCCCCCGTCACGCACACCGGGATTGTGCTGTTAATTTTCTGTGTGTTTATGGATGTGTCCTTGGATGGGC
Source organism: Selene dorsalis (assembly GCA_900303245.1). NCBI lineage: Eukaryota > Metazoa > Chordata > Actinopteri > Carangiformes > Carangidae > Selene > Selene dorsalis. The sequence goes on along the minus strand of OMNW01035518.1, from coordinate 27,812 downwards.
TCAATCTCCTCTGACCACCAACCAAGTTATGTCCAGTCTGACATCCCTTTATTACACACATTAGCATTTTAACACAAATGTATTGAAATCTCAGTGTAAACAAGAGCCGCCACTACAGAGTGGGATTGTGCAGCTCCCTCGCTGCTTTATAAACCTCTACTGCAGTTAAACTCTTAATATACAGTGTATTATATCATCAAGGTTGATATATATATATATTATTCTAAGCCTTTAAACCTTTTAAACATCTTAATGTGAGTTCCATTTTTAGCCATCACAGAAAGATGTCTTGTTAACACTGCAGACATACTTCATACTGATGAGGCACTGGATGTGGTAGGGCTGCAGCAACTAATTCAATTTACAGCGATTAGAATAAAAACAATGGTCAAAGAAGCAGAGACTGTTTGGCATTTTGTTTAATAGTTAATGGACAGTCACAATCAGTAGCTGGTGCATTCAGTGGATTTTGTTTAATTAATTATTTAACAGATGTTTGCATGATTTTTGACCTTTATCCTCCTTGATGAATAACCTCGTCAGTTTTCACTTAGTATCTCATGAGCTGTTAGAGTTGAACCATCTTTTACCACCTTGAGTGTAAAAGATGTAAAAGATACACACAGCTCTGTGTGTATGTGAGACAGATAGAGAAAGAGACAAAGAAGAGCACGCTACTACACGTGTGTTTCTCCCAAGGCAAAAAATACGTCATGTTTGTTTATACAAAACATGTCCCAATTAAGTGTCAGATAATTACCGGCCCCTTATATTCATTGTTTCAGAGTCTGGGCACAGTATGTCTCATGCCTTGGATCTGGAAGAACAGTTAGCACATGGACTGACCACACAGCCCAGAGAACAACAACAACAACAACAACACGTTTGTATGTTTGTTGTGTTTGCGTATGTGCGCAAAACTATTTCTCAGCACTTCAAAGCTCAAACATCTATTGATCAGACCATAGACGCTTGTAAATACAGAACATAGTGTACAGTTTATGGGAACTGGGCCAATTAAACTGTGTCTCCATTCACTTTTACTGAAGCAGAACACTGGTTGTTGTGGGTTTACTGAAGTTACGTAACAGAAAACATGTGGCATGTTGAGGACAAGGCTTAGGGTTAAAGTTGGTGTTAGACTCATCTCATATTAGGGTTCAAGCTCAAGTGATGCATGTGACATACAGCGTGCAGGTTTGCGGAAATATACAGCTGATAATCGTATTTATCGACTTTAAAAGCTCAGTTCACCTAAATTATAGAAAGACGCTCTGTCGTAGTTTTTTTTTATTATCTGCTGAGGTTTGGAGATACGTGTCCCACTTGGTACAGTCCTACTTTCCACTGCAGTATTAGTCCAGATAGTGACGTCTGCTTGAATATACAGAGTTACCAGGATGTTATATATCGGGAGAGAAACGCTGATAATAAACAAAAGTGCATTTGCGACAGCAGACGTTTCAGAGGTAAACATTTCAACACTTACGATCAGAGGCCACTTGTACAGTCAGTGGTAAAATATGCTGTTTTGGCAGTTTGAGTGAACACAGAGTTTGATTATTCGCCCTGAAACTATGTGAAAATGACAAATATTCAGCCCTATGATGCACAAACTGCAAGCTAGTGAAATCACTTTGCACAACAGAGAGACACGACATGACCACAAAAGAGACAGAAAACATCCTCATCCTCAATCCTCAGTGTGTCTCCTACCATTCGTCTCTAGCAGAATAGTCGACTGGAAACACACTTGGATTATACATTGTTGTGTTGCTTGATATGAGTCAGTTGGCCTATTAAACCTAACCTAACCAGTAACGGCTCAGTGAACGCATCGCATTTCTGTTATTTCCTGTGATTCTTTGAGTGGCCCTTGCTTTTTTTTGCGCAGTGATTTATTGGATGTGTCTCGGTTTCCAACAGATCTCTCAGCTCTTCGGTTTCAAGTAAGTGGTGGCTGAGATTTCCCTCTGTAGGGCATTTAGGAAATGTGAAACATCAGTGACCCAAATAAATGCCACATCCACCATCTGGATAGAAACTCAACAAACACAAACACAAAGCACGAAATGGCAACCTCATTTCCTTTTCTCAGCTCTCGCCCTGCTTCTGATCAGCTTTGTGTGTCACTCTGATTATTTGTGATTAGAAGTGTGAATGTAAAAGGATTTACATTATCCTTTAAGACTTGTAAGATGTGTAATTATTACTGCAGAAGGTGAGGAGCTTAATACCCCCCCCCCCAAAATGCTTTGATGTGAGACAGAGACAGAGTAAGAGAGCAGTTAAAGTGATTACATCTCACTGGTTGAAATACTGTACATAAAAAAAATAGATTTTTATAGCTACTGTGTATTTCCAACAGGAGATAAGTCTGGCCTACTGTCATACCAATCCTATGACTTTGACTCTCCAGACTGTGTTTGTGTTTCACTTTTAGTCACATTTCTTTTACGCAGAAAGAAAAAGAGATTGTTGTCTTCACAGACGGGACAACCACTCAATCTGTAACTTTCACTTTAACTTACTCAGTGACTGAAAAAAGCTTTGCTGTCATGTCTGTCTTATAAACCCTCACAAATTTTCATGATATGTTGGAAAAGCACAGGTGTAAATAACATGAGCTGCATTAAAAAAAAGTTAAATGTTTGTATAATGAATTTGGTTGTAGGTACAATATAAATGTTTTTTTTAAATTTTTTTATGTATGTGCACAGTTGAGAAAAGCCGGTGTGTGTTGCAGTGTAGGTGAAGGTTACTGTATGTGAGCTTTAAGCCCAGTTCTAGTAAATGCATGAGATTTAGAAATGAAAACGGTAAAGACAACAAACATGCGAGGTTACTAACTCCCTGATGACCGCCTCACATCCACTATTTTGCGTCCGTCCCATTTCCCCTGGGGTTTATTTTTGGAGCTTGGCAGGAGCTAGGGGCACGATGTTTTCGGGTCGAGTCAAAACAGCTGATCTTTAGATGCAAGCCTCATGCTTTTTTAGTGTGAAAAGTGTGTTTGTGTTGCAGAAACTCCCCTCCTCACCCGACAGTCACCCCTGAACGTAGCCGTAGAGTGTTTGGATCTCAAACGTGTCCCCAGTTTCCGTGCTTGTGCTCGGAGCTAGCTGCTTACGATCAGACCAACATTAATGCCAGGTCTTAACAGAGCATGAAGTGCTTCTCTCTAAATAATGCCAAACAAATTAAAAGGAAACCCTCAATACTCAGTGAAAGAACATTATGATTATGAATGTGTGTGTTTACACATGGGAGAAAAAAACGTTAATAATAAAAAAGTTGCTTTAGTATCATGAGCTATAACATAGTTTCCAGAGCTAAGTTACAATATGCAGCTTAAAGACCCACTTCATACACATTTAAAGCAATCAAAAATATTCCCTACTGCTTCCTGGAACATAACATTTACACATTTACTCTATAGTAATCATAAACTACATCCGACCACCGCCTTTTCCAAACTTTCAGCTCTTGTGGTTGTGGTTCACTGACTTTAACACATACATGAAGAAGGCTATAAACTGCATCCATCCATGGAAGATCGCTCAAGTGTTCAGGCAGATCAATATCACAGCAGCAGGCCCAGCACCAGTCGACACCGGCTCCTCAGCTCTCCTCCTCCTCCTCCGCAGGTGTGCTAAACCCCAGGAATGCTTTTTGTTTGCTGTCCACGAGCCTTTTGTAATAAAATTACACAACAGGAGAAATGCATAACACATGGTGGCATCCAAGGTGCCTTAGTCCTAGTCCTGTGATTGGAGATGTTTTTTTTAATATGGACATGATTCCCTGTTGGGAATCAAACCTAACGCTGGCGATGTTATTGCAACAATTGAGTCTCAATGATCTACATTCAGAGTAACTTAAGTAAAGACATTAGAGCCAGCGGGCTGTAGCTGAAATCCATGTTTGATCCCAAATATCTCCTCTGATGTGAAAACATGCCTCCACAACAGTCACCTGCGTGTGATGTAATCTCAGTTGTCTTTTCTGATCTTCAGTTACAGTTATGCACCAGGGGGCTGCTGGCATGAAGCAGGGATTATATCATGTTTTCTTTATTATCCTGAATGAAGACGTTTAAGGTCAAGAGTTGGTCAGGAAATATATTGGATATCATATTTTTTCCACACATGATTTATACAGTTTCTCATTTCTCTTTCTCATTTGTTCCATCTTCTGTATATAGAAATAACTGATATAAACAAACAGGATCATAGTCCATAGCCCTTATGAACAGAATTATTTATCACGCACTGTAACGCCTCCTTGTGTATTGTGATATCAAGTTAAGCAACATTGCAGATTCACATTTTGTTGTGTCCCGTGGGAAATAAGACACAACACAACAAAGTTTTTGGCCTAGAAGTGAAAGTTTGTGTTGGCAAATCTCATAAATGAATAACAGGTGGATCTGATGACGTCAAGTCACGTAATGACAAACATGTAATCCTCGGTGTTGAGCGGATGCTGTGAGATGCGAGATAGGTGGTGGTTTAAAGGCTCAGCTAACTCCTCTCCCCCCCTGAGTGAGCTTCAGACACTGAGCCCCGGCCTTCAGATTTCATTTAGCGAGGGAAGACAGAGTATCTTGATACGCCTGAACCTGGCCGAGGGCTTCTCTCAGGTGCCCCTGCTTGCCAAGCTGGACGGTTGTGTAATGGCAGGATGTATGTCTGATTGCGGACCTTGCTCAGCCAACTATCGTAGGGTTTCACAGAGGGCACAGGGTTTATGTAACTGGGATGTGAAAGAGGACATGGGAGGATACTGTACCCTGTCATCTGTGTCTATCTTTGGCTGTGGATGCTGAGAGTCCGGACCGAGACAACAACAGAGAGAGGACGTAAAGTGAGATATACGAGGAACATCTGCTGGTCGCCGTCCAGCAAACCTCAATGGGAAAGAGATGGAAGGGCTGTACTGCTGCTGTTGCCGTGTACGGTAACTATGTAAACACTCTGCATGCCAGCGTCAAATCTGAAAGCGATTTGATTTGATTGGCTGTCGCTTAAGGACAACCTGATGTTTACCGTAATGTGAGTACACAGTTACAACAAGTTTCAAGCGCCTGCTAATTAATTTCACACATTTCTATACAGGTATGAATAGAAACCAGTCCCGTTAATGACACATTAATCACATGGCCTTAATTAGCTGATCTATTTATATCAACTTTTTGTGTTTTTTTTTTATTTTTATGATGAGTGTCACTCGACAGTATCCCATCATGCAGTTCACCCTCAGCTTGGACTGAGAGCTCATTATCGAACAAATAGAGAACTTTATAAATGATAACATCAGAGCGTATCTTTTCTTTTTTTTAAAGCTTTGCACTCCTCATACTTGGCAGTGTGAATGTGCTCTAAGTGATTAAACTAATTGTTGGTATTACCTATACATTCAGTTAATTGTGACTGATAAGATCCAATCAGGAGGCTGCATCATTGACTACAGCACAAACTAAAGCGAGGTCCACCAACTTAACTTTGAGTTAACATAGTTGTGACTGAACAAGAGGTATGCGCAGTTAATGAATCAGTGTTGAAGACAACATTAAGTGAGATAGGTGTATACAGAACATACTGTACATGCTCTGTAGAGTCTTTTCATAGATCACGTTTACCATAACTCATCCACAGCAACAACAGCGACCCTGGGTAGTGACTAAATAAACTGGATTAGGTGTAAAAGTGCACTTGAGTTTGTGGGGAGGACACAACACAGTCTCAGGCCTCGCTCTCATTTATTTTCTTCCTGCTTCGTCTTCTGTTGTCTCTACACACACACACACACACGCACAAAGCTATAAAAATGCAGGGAGGAATGCTCGCACGTCACAGCTCTGCTAATACTATGTTATATTTGTTGAGTACATAGTCGAGAGGGAACATCTGTGGCATTGTGGAAAAGTGGGCAATTATTTTTGTAGTGAACGCCCAGGATAGGATTCTCGTGATCATTACAGGAACGCTAACATTCAACACTAATGTTGTCAGAACAACAAATAAGAGCGTTTACTGCTCGTAATGAGACAGATCATGCGGCTCCTTTGGCCGTCACTCTGGAAATGAAAGGTGATCTGGCACTTGTTGCTCATTCAGGAGGAAAACAAGCCAATAAATCAGATGATATTTTACTTTCCGAGACAGACTCTATTGTGCAAGTTTAGGAGTTTAGAAGAACAAAAAAATGTGGATGGTGCATTTTTCAGGATAACAAAAAATAAGGGAATTACCCTTGAGGGGAAAAAAAAAAAACGTCAAGGATGCCATGAGTTTGTGTGCACGAGATTTGTTGCTCATCAGGTGCCTTCAGGTCACACCTTGAACTGCTTCACTGAAAAAGAGAATAAAGTCGAAGCTGAAAACTTCGAACGTGACGACTTGAAATTGAATCGTGTAACAGCAGCTAAGGTAGTGCTGACACGACAGTTTGGTATTTTCCTGTTTTCCAAAGACAAACAATGATTCTTTCCAGATCCACGGCATCAGTTTATTCAAAGATTTTCTTGCTGGTTTAGGAAACAGGACTTTGACCGAATAGCGACACACATCTCGTCTGACACGTCTGTTTGTTAATGTTTCGAACTATGTTGCATTTAAGTGATTTGAGTTTTATTGATTGGATCTCTTATGGAAACTGCATTTCTTTATAAATAAGTTACTGCATGTAAAGACTGAACATGTTACTCTTGATGCCACGTTGATGACTGTTTTTATTTTCCATGTGCTGCTCAATAAAGATGAGGGAACATGCTCTAACCTTAGCCTTATAGCACGACTGGCCGCAGCCCCCCCTCCTTTACCAGACCCCTTCAATAGTCAATCTTTTGTTGTGTCTGAATGATGTGGCTGTCGACCGCATCTCTGCGGCTCCAGCTCAACAGTGATTCACACCAAATGAGTCATGTAGCGTCACTCCGTAAATCGTCTTACATTGTTCATCCACCCCGTGGTCCCATCGCTGTCACTGCATCGGCTCACTGCCGCAGCGAGCTTCGGCGTGTGATGATTTTACGGCTGCACGGACGAGGACTTTATTACACAGGGAAAGACATCTTTACAACTTAACTTCATCAATCAGATATTTTTATATTGAATATCTAATTTGAGAGTTTGAATTGTTGTCTATTGTTTCAGAATTCGTATCACAACAGAGACGTGACAGGAGGTTTTAAGCTACGTCCTTAAAGTTAAAACTTTTCCGATGTCCTCTCCGATGTTTCCCTATTTGAACCCATAATGTTAATGTCTCAGGAGACGGCTGTTCCTCCCTCCAAAAGTACCTTCGCTCCACCAATCTGAAGGTTATTTTTATGCCCTTTCAACCAATCGCAGGCCTGTCACTGGAGCTACCACATGCTGGGTTTCCTAGAGGAGTCTGGGATTGTGGTTATGTTGATTAGTGGCTTGGAGATGTATGTGGCTATATATATACACTTAGGAAACACACCCAAAATACAGGCCATTCTGGAAAAGTGGTGGGGGTGGGGTGGAGAGGGAGAAAGAGATAGAGATAGAAAACCAGAGAAAGGGAGAGAGAGAAAAGAGGGGATAAAGTCCCCAACATACCACAGATGTTTCTGCAAAACCATTTGATCCACAGGGAACTGAAAGAAAAAGTCACTGCACGATGTGCTTGAATGATACCGTATGTGATTTTTTTTTTTTTTTTTCCCTTGTCCTCTATTGCCAAAGAACAGAAAAACCTCAGATTGTGAACGTCTTACTTCCTGTAGGGGTGACAGTGTTCACTTTTCTAACTCTCCTCCTTTTTAAAGGTTGTAAGGCTTTGAACAACTGAGGGCTGGCACAGTGAATCTGCCCACGGTTTCCTCATAAAGTGGTTGGTCTCCATGATGTCAACACACGGTTTTGACCTCCCACAGACTGGGAGGAATATATTTCAGCACATCTTGCCTCTCCAGAAAGAAATATGCTTGAATTTTGAATTTATCAGTGACACCACTTGATGTCAGTAATGTTAACATTGTACTATTATATTTAAAGGAGAAGTTCTGTTTTTTACAACCTGGACCTTATTTCTAGCATAAAATACGTTCATTTACTCACCCAAACAACTTTGGTGTAACTTGGAGTCCTTCGGAAGATATTTAGATCCACTCGCGATCTACGTATATCCATATAAGGGGAGTTGTTGGGGCAACGATGCAGCGTCTAAATAAGACATTATCTGCTGTGAAACTCCTTCATTTCACCAATATGTTGTTATGAATCACCAGCACTATTCCCCCGAGAGCTCTGAGCGGCTCGGAGTTGTGTTGTTATTGTCATCTGGGGTTTTTTTACACGGCTTTTCACTGACCTACGACTTTGGCAGTGGCACGGAAGTGACATCATTGAAGTGAGTAAATGAACGTATCTTATGCTAGAAATAAGGTCCAGGTTGCAAAAAACGGAGCTTCTCCTTTAAAACAACTTTAAGAGAAAAGGAAAATGATGATATTGCAGTTTGTTGATGAAGACCTGGTTTGTACCTGTACCTGACTTAAGACTTGTTTTCACAGGAACTAAGACTTTTCTAAAGCTCGGGACAAACCTGAACACTGACAAAGACCCATCTTTATTCTGATGGGAGCTCCTGTGGTTAGCATTAAACCTCGGTGGTTCATGCTGCACCAGGTCAGCCACCACGGTGTAACCAGTTATTTCAGTCAGGAAGGTGCACAGGCCTTGTGACTGAGTGAGCACACGGTCAGTAAAAACAGGACTTTCCTGGCAACAAACAGCGTACATGGATTGAAACCAGACCGATCAGCTGTTGTTAGTTTTGTTAGTTTGGAGGAAAAAAACGTTTCTATCTACCCTCAATTCACGGCATATTAGTCTCACTTAAGAGAGTTAGGGGATAGACAGCTTCATGCAACGATGAATGTAGATTTCTATCTGTTGTCAATCAGTTTGACCTAAGAATAGTCCAAGTGTGTCTTTGTGAAATCAGCCTTTGGTCTTGTGCCATATTATTTTAATTGTCATGCAGTTTGCTTAGAGAGAGACTTGCGACATGGACTTCAGACCCGAACGAGAAGCGACTCAGCCGTGACTTCACTATGAACTTGGAGTCGGCGCAGGAGCCGTAAACAGCTTCGTCCTGGATTTATTGTAAGTGATCAATGCGAGTTGTAAAATGTTCTAACGTTTGACATTTCAAAGCCGTCCGCTCTCAGTGTATTTCTTCCTTTCGAGAATGTTTTTGTTGTTGTTGTTGTTGTTTTTAATTTGATCTGACAGTGTTTATGTTTTCCAGATGCAAGTTTTACTGGAAATTTCATCATTTTTTTTATTCTTTCCATGAGTTAATCTGCAATCTGAAACTTTTTTTTAATATAATGGAAAGAAGCATTTATTGTGCCCCCATTTCTGTCTGAAACAAACCATGTTTGAAACCTTGTCGAACATGTTGCAAACCCTATTATTTTATTCAATTTTTGAGCATGTTTAACGACTTATTCTGTTGTAATTACAGTACTAAAGTAGCAAAATGAAGTCAGACCTTGAACAACATGACTGCACACAAAGTAAAAAATTATATTCAACCACCAGTAATGATCCTTTTTTGTAATAAAGACGCACATAAGTGGATTTAGGTTTGAAAAAAATCTCAACTCTGAACTTTGTGGTTACAGTGAAAAGAAAAAAAAAAATAAAACGAGTGGGAGTTAAACCCAGGTTATCGGGGTCGGAGTTTAATGTCTTTTTCCACTGAATTGTTGCTTAATTGTTTTTCACCGCTGCCTTCGACACACCATGTATTAAATGCCTCATAATTCAAGTTTAAGCTGTAGATGTCAGTCACGTCCTCTCTGTGCTCATGTCACGGTGGAGCCAGCCCCAGGTGACAGACAGTGATGGACTAAATCATTCAAAGATGGCCATGATCAGTGTTAGTCATCTTTGTTGTGGGACCAAATCCCTGAAGGAATCATTTCCAAGCATATCTGAAATGTGTTAGTCATCTCAGTTGTAATGTTGTTATTATTTTCTCAGAGCCGAATACTTCAACAGAAACCACCCTTAAATCAAAGCCATATGGGCAAGTTTTCCATCACTATTTGTGAGGATCAGCGGCTCTCGGGGTAAATGGAGGGAAGAAGAAGAAAGAGGGGAGGGGATGAAGAAGGGATGAGTGCATAGGATGGTGGTAATGGAAGATTATTATGGTGATTATGAAAGTAAATGCCCCCACAGAGCAGATAGGAAATAGCTCTAATTTCTACAAATTTCAATAATTTAGTCAAGGTTTTTTGTTTTGAAAGAAACACCAGCTGTTTTCATGTGTTGGTAGTATTAATCTGTTCCAAGCTTACAACATAATTAAATAATATGTGACATAACAGTTCATTGATTTCAATCTCAGTATTTTT
>OMNW01035518.1:6005-17390 GCA_900303245.1 Selene dorsalis | reverse complement strand
TTTTTTTTTTTTTTTTCAAAATTGTGCCACATCTGCGTCTGTAAAACTACTCACTGCTAAAATGTTGATTCCATGGAAATCACCAAGTAGTTATTACCGAAGGATAACAAGATAAAAACCATTGTAAATAGTGAATCACAATGATCTACTTGTTCTCCAGCGTCAAATCAATCAAGTGTAGGGATTCAGTTTAAAGTTACACGGGCATCCTGTTGGCCCGAAGTCAGTGACGTGTCACTGCAACATTTTTAATCTGAATCAGCCCAGAGACTAAAAATACCTCCAGTATCTCCACAGCGCTGTTGTCTAATGAGCACGAGTACCTCCTTATTCAGACCAGCTGCTCTGCCCTTTTCACTTGATTTCTGCATGACTGTTACTCAAGCTGCTGATCAAATAAAAGCAGGTAGAGCACTTCTTTCATAGAAAACCTGGTGATGCTGGTGGTGTCAGTAGTTCATACTCCTAGAAGCAGGACATTTCCTTTTAAGCAAATTTGCTGGTTTGTTCACAAAAACATATATATATTCTGTGTATATACTTTACATATAAAGTGCGTCGATCATGAGAAGAGAAGAGGACGTGGAATGATTTTGTAAAAAGCTGAGATGGATGAGCTACCCCTCATTTCTTTACAGAATCTCCAACATAAAAAATTAGCTTCAATTTCTATTTATTGTTTCTTTATCATATACATTTTTTTTAAATATATTTTTTTGGCTTTTCAGGCCTGCTGGTGGAATTGAACCGGGGGCCACTGCGGTGAGGACTCTGATAGCCTCTGTATATGGGGCGCCTTCTCTACCCACTGAGCTACAGGACGCCATTTTATCATATACATTTTTGCACAGAGCTGCCGTGGGTTCAGTGAACCAGTTTAGCCGGATTCTGACTTGAAATTTAGCGTCATCTCTGTTTTCCGTACACGAGCTGTTAATCGTCCTGTAATGACCATGTGTGGCTCCGCATTAAGAGTTACCATTACATTACTTTTATCCACAGTATAATGTTACATAAAAATTATTTGATTAAATAAATGTCTTTTGAGTGTTTTTTTATTATTTCATTATCTTTGCAGTATCTCACTATGACTCCTTTATGAGTGCAGCCAAAGTCCTTCCTACACCCATCTCTTTTCCATTTAGCTGAGATCCATCTGCTCTGTTTCACTGTTAGGATCCACTCCCGTCCTTTCCATCTGTGACTTCATGGCGGTCGTGTTCTTGGCTGGGATTGGCCACTCTGGGCGGGCTTGGTTGACTTGAAGTTGGACGGAGAAATACCGCAGAGCTTCCTCATCATTCAGGTATTTAACTGGAGGCAGCAGTGAGGTAAAATGTGTAAAGCTGAACTGATTAGGTGTAAGGTCAAGCCTAAGAAATCTACTGTAGTGGTTTTCTACTACCAAACGTCTCTGTCAGACTGAACAATTGTACCGTCACACCAGATAAAATCAGCGCAACAGGACTGGGACCGATCTATGCACAGCTCTTCTGTGATGATGTTTACCGACAGTGGGTTAAGAAGAAGGTCAAATCTGATGCAGCTGCCTGGCATGTGTCCCCTTCTGAGTCACTCAGTGAATAACAGTCATTTTGTTTTGGAGCTGTATCTGTGAAGGCCTGAACAACTGCTCGTAAATGTCTTATTAACCTGATGTCTTCCGCAAACTACGGTACTTTTGTCTCCCTGCCAGCGCACCTTTACAACTCGCTGTAATTCAGGTCATGTTCTGTTTGTTCTGCTGCACTGAGCTGCACTGATGGTGCACCAGACACGGCTTGCTGAGTATTTGTGGTATTTCTTGTTTAGTTTTCTGTTGCCAGCTAAAGACAACAACATATCTTCTCCCCTCTGATGCTGCCGGCACTTGTTTGTCGGCTCGTCCCTCTCTATATCTTGTTGCTGTCCTGCTGTATCCAGGTGTCCTAATGACCCACAACTTGAGTCACGGAGCCCATAACACAAACTAGTTTGGTGATTATCTGTCAAGCACTGTTTTCATCAACTCATGAGCATCATGTCCACAAGGAATAATGTTTATACACAGCTAAACAAAGTTAGAGGAAATGCAGTTGCGCCTGAATTACATTTCTATTCTTTTTTTCTGTGTGTGTGTGTGAGCCAGGGATGGGCATTTTCTGTGAGTACTCTTCTGAATGAAGTGAGTACTCAGTTACTATAAAATTATTTATAAATGTGTTTTTACCTTAAAAACAGTTACAGGAATCCTGGTCATGACTTCCACGGTGCATGTAATTGAAAATGAGCTGAACTGTGGAAGCCAACAAATAATGTGTGCGGGTGCACGAGTGATGTCAACAGTGAATACTTGAGGACTCGTATCCATGCCTGCTTTGCCAGTAAAGGAGATCCAACTGGAAGCACTGGCAGACTAGACGAGCTACGCATAGCTGTGCACTGGCCACAAGGAAAAAAAAAACAAACATGTTTTCGACACCGAAACAATCCAATATCCATTGAAATGAGCTCTTGATGTCGAAAAGCTTCAGTGGTTTATCTTCTAGTGAAAACAGCACTTTCCTCTGGCACGTTTCTGTAAACCGCCTAATTCTTATGCTCGAGTGCAGCGATGGCCGGCAGCACGGTGGTGCAGTGGTTAGCACTGTCGTCTCACAGCAACAGGGTTCTGGGTTTGCATGTGTGGGTTCTCCCCGGGTTCTCCGGCTTCCTCCCACAGACCAAAGATCTGCAGGTTAGGTTAACTGGCGACTCTAAATTGTCCATAGGTGTGAATGGGAGTGTGAGTGGTTGTTTGTCTGTATATGTTAGCCCTGCGATAGACTGGTGACCTGTCCAGGGTGCACCCCGCCTCTCACCCCTAAGTCAGCTGAGATAAGCTCCACGGATCGATGCACCGACGGAGAGCACTGTGTTAGAACTGATACTGAAATTTTGTTATTTTATTTAACCATAAATCCAAGGCTCAGGTGTTTAGATGAAAAACATCCACTAAAGTGCAAACTCCGACTACTACTTTGAGTGGCCTCTCTAAAAAAAGAAACAAAAAAAAAACCCCCAAAAAGACCTCATGTAAACACTCGGCTCACTGTGAATGCTCTCAAGGTCATCTGGAGGCGTAGCAGAGCAAGCATGACTGATACCGAGACATTTTGTTTTGCGAGTTTCTTTGAAGCAGAGTAGTGGACTACGGCTCCGTGCCACCGCAGCTTTGTGCCAATCGCGGAGGGATTTCAGCTGAGTGCCCACTGGGACTGTTTGCGGTTCTTCTGCTGCCAAGAGACTCTGCCCTTCATTCCCCCGAAAACTCTGTCCAGATCTGAGACTTCTGCTTTTCATTGCCTGTGTGTGAGGTTTGGCCTCTGGACACTGCATTAAACAAATGCTGTCCTAATCTGCGGTGTGTTTGTCATATGTGTACGTATGCAGCTCTTACATGCTTTAGTTTACAGCACTACGCCCCTGCTTAGATGTACATGCGAGTAAACATGTTTACATGTGTATATGTGGGGTTGTAAAGCTGAAGTATGTGAGTGTGTGTGTGTGTGTGAGTACAGAGCTGGGCTCACATTGCTGAGTAGTTGTTACTGTATAAAATCCTTCTGGGAGTGTTTAAAGAAAGAACATGTTCATTATTTCTACAGGCCAATAGGTACAGCTTAGAGATAAATAACACAGACGCACACATATACGCTGTCGGCATCATGACAAATGAGCAAGGTGATGTGTTTATGGCCATATATGGCCCAGGACGACTCCTTCTCTTCCTTTAATAAAACAGATTAAGTATTCTGGCCACAGCTGCATTGTCTTTCTCTCTTGTTTGAAGAGTTGTTAGTATTAAACGGCTCTCCCGCTGAGGTTGCCACAGGAATCCAGCGTGTTTATCAGTTTTTACACCGTGTTTTATGATCACCAAAGCTAATAATGTCAGGAATGTGGGACAAATATAAATGTTGTAGTTACTGAATTGATAAGCGAAGAGAAACTATCTGCCACTTCTGCCTCGTCACAAAGTTTGGCTACGGAGGAGCAGCAGTTTTGCTCACGGGTACTTCAGCGAATTGGAGAAATGTGAATCACCTCAAATCCTGCTGTCCTGGTCTTGGCTTTCTAGTTACCACTAGACGACCAGCTGCCAAACAAGACATCTTGTTGACCCAATTTCTTCTCTGATGAAATCTGCAAGAAAACCTCCTTGACTTGACTCGTCATTGCTTCCAATTTTTTGTTACCGGTGCATCTTTTTTTTTTTTACAGATGCTTCCAGAGGACATTCTTGGTTCAGTTGAATTTATTTTACAGGCTGAGTATAAACTATGACAAATGCAGTTTTGGCTTGGAGGTTGGGGATAAAAACATTTAATCTGTGAGTCAAAGTTTCACAAAGTTTTTCATCATAACACCAACATCAATAACCACGCCTAATTAGTTTCAGCACAGCGTGTCTGAATCATGGCATTCCTGAACTCGATATGAATTAATTACCGAGCACAACGCCTGTGTGAGATGCATCATCGAGGCAACTGTTGACTTTGGACATGACGTCTGTTTCTGAACGCAGTATATCACCAAATGTACCATGCAGCTCCGTGCATCATCTTTCTTTTTTAAATGGAAAAGTTGACATGTTTTTGGGAGGGTCTTCCAAAAAACGATTAACCTCACGCTTGGAAATTTCATCCCACTTCAAGTGTGGGCCTCTTCTCACGTGCCGCTCTTGCGGCAAATGAACCTGTTTTGACTGAGATTAGCTCTAAATCAGTCACTTAACTCCGATATTATCTCGGGGAAGTATCACCTTACCCTGGCTACAGGGGGAAATATTCTCTGCAGCCATATTTCACTGGATGTGATGTACACTGTGGGCTGTCGGGGAGATTTAAGAGCTGTTAAGATTAATTACTTTCAATTAGTGAGCATAGTGCACAGTCGGTGCTGTGAATCACTGCCTGCACCCTTTGATTTAATTAGTGATTCAGATTGTCTGATGATCGCAGTACATCGAATGCCTCTTCACTGTTATTTTTGCAGGGCTGTTTGCTTAATGCTGAAGCAGAACGTTCACTGAGTTTTATTTACTGTTTCAAACTCCCTGACTGATGAAATCTTGGTTGTACTATGACACATTCGGAAAGATGTCTGTTTGCAGCTGCATCATGAAGTGTCGTATTGTCTCATGTCACACGCCGGACGGCCCGGGACCACAGACAGAATGTGTTGACTGAGGAGTGAATTCGATAAAATTGCTGGAGACCCACATTGATCGTGAGAAATAGGACAGTAAATCTGAGCCTTGGTGGGTGGCAGTATCACGTTAGGACAGATTGGAACAGACCTCCTCATGTAGTATTTTATTATATCAGGACGCCTCATCATTTTTTATTGCTTACAGAATGGTGGCTGCAGATTTTTTTATTTCTTTCCCAATCAGCAGATCCTTTCTTTGGAGCCTGTGTGTGTGCTAGTTGTAACGCTGCCACAGAGCAGCTGCAAATTGCATTGAGGTCAGTAGGACCGCGCAATTAATCACTATGTAATCGAAGTTGCAATATGGCCAAATTGCATGAGCTTCAATCTTTTTCTTTTTTTTTTTTTTAGATAAAGGTGAAATGTGTCACAACATTGATGTGCACCGTTAGGCACCATAAGTGTTGTGCTGCTACAAACGCCAACAAATGTTCTCAAGACGTGGGAGACAGGGAGATGTTTGTTTGGTGCAAGATCCAACACATCATGAATTTTAATTTTAATTTTTTTTAAAGTGAAAATGAAAAAAAAAACAACTGACCATTCGCACTGATTTTGCAATCACAACATCTGCCCATATAATCACAGTGTGATGTTTTTTGTGTATATCGTCAGGGAACAACCTTGTCTACTTGAATTACATTCAGTAAATAAAAGTAAATAAATTGTGTTTAAAAATTAAACTGCAATCAGATTAGCTTTTCTATTTACAGACGAGGTACCACAAGCACACCATGTTGACAGATAGCACATTTGTTTTCTGCCAAAAGATCTGAGTCTGCAGCATTTATGCTTGATCCTGATGGCAACAGAAATAAAGGGTGTTTTGTTTTGGGATGGACTCAAGTGGTGACAGTTGTGAAGTGGGGATTTAAGACAGACGTAGCTGGACTAAGCTGGAAAGAAAAAGAGAGACAACTGTTTTCTGCAGCTCTGCAAGTACAGCTACACACACACACACACACACACGACCACACAAATGTGCAGACACAAACCTGCACTTTGTCAAATCCAGGTGTGGGAGGGTGAGGTCAGTGCAGATTCCATCTCTTCTCTCCCTGCCTTTAATCAACAGCTTCACTTTCACTGCCCCGGGCCCACACTCATTTAATGTCAATCATAATGAAAGTGGTCACGAGGAGACGCTGGAAACACACAAACAAACTCAAGCAAGTAAAACCTTCATGTAAAAAGAAGCAAGAATAGGTGAAAATGATGAATATGAAATATATGCACACTGATAAAGTCATAGGAAATGTTTAAGTTAAAAAAAAGCGAAAGTTAACAATGTCGAGTGGATAATAATAACAACTTTTGGACTAAAGCAAGACTAAACCTTGCTTTTCATACAAAGATTTCACCACATACACACAAACTCAACCAGAACAAAAAAAGAAATGCCCAAGTTAAAACAAACATCAACACCATGAGTTTAATTGTTTTTTTGTCTGTGTTGCTTGTTCTGTCGAAAGCATGTGGACCTATTTTATCAAGAAAAAAGGAGAGCAGAGGAATGAAGAAGTGATTCGGAGAACATGAAATCAAATATGACCAAATGCATAACTTTCTGATTTCAGCTAAAAAAAAAAAAAGAAAAAAAGAAAAAACATTCCAACAAAATGAAATCAGATGGAGGAAAAATCAGTTTGACCAAAAACATTTTACCCTTCACAGATGAGAGATGCTCTGTTCCAGTACACTTTAGTGATATCACAGCTGATTCTGATTTTATGAGAGTGAATGCATTTCGACTTTCAGAACAAAACTGTAGCAACAAACCTGACATTTATTCACATGAAATGAGGCACATCAAAATTTCTGAAACTAAGTTAAGGAATGAACTTCTTGTCCAATCGTTTCCAGAACCGGAGCCGGAATGCAAAGTATAACACTGGGAATATCTGGGGTAGATCGTGTACCAATTAGGCTCAGTTATAACTGCAGCGGTGATGGGTTCAAGTCCGCCTGGCGTCTCTTTGCTGCCTGTCGTCCTCTGTCTCTCTGCCCAACTTTGTCCCTGTCAAACTAAAGGCAAAAAAAAAACCAAACAAACAAACAAACAAAAGTCTGGACTTCTGCATATTTTTCATGTTAAATTCCCACTCACCCAGAATAAGCAGAAATGGGGTGAGAGACATTTTCTGACCCATTTGCCTTGACACTTTACTGGACACAGCTCAATGATAAACCAGCTGTTTATTAATGGCCAACATGGGTGGATTACTGCAGCGCTGCCAAAAACAACTGCAGCTCCTCCCAGCCGCTAAACAGAGCTTTACTCTGAAATTATGTTTTGTTATCTTTTACATTCTTGTTCTTTCAATTGTTTGTTTTTAATTTAGTCTCACTCCATGCTTTCAGCTCAGACTTGAAGCCAGTGGAATCTGTAATCTTTCTTAGAAATACCTGATAATAAGCAATGATACAACGTAGTCACCGCTGTGTGCTTTCCAACAGCGCAGCAAACACTGCTCACCAAGACAACAACACGAAAATCAACAGCTCTTCTCCATTACAAGAGCTCTGCCGGAGTCCCAGTTCCATCAATCAGAGGGGTGTTTTCACAGTTTTCAGGATACAGTCGCATTGTGTTAACAGTATAGTTGTTGAAATGTGAACAGCGTCTTTTGTTTTTGACCACAGGATGTATTAGTAACCTTGTGTTAACCACATCGGCCAGTTGTATGCGTGGAAGGCACAGTATGTAACCTCTGCATCCGTGGGTCTCGGCCAAAAGCACTGGGATCAGAGGAGTTCCTATCAGCTTCTTTTGGTTAGGACCCCAAGTGTCAGGCATTTAGGAAGCTTTTACCACCAGTGATTATCATAGATGAAGCAGTTTCACATTAAAACTCAGTGCCTGCTTGATACCGTATGGAGGACATAGGAGAGCACAGGAGATGAGGCTGCTACTAGTGCCGGCCTTTTGTTTGGATTATTTCTCGTGTAACTTGTGAGCCAGATGTTCAGGAGGTTTTAAGCAGCTGCTGCATTATCAGCAGTTGCTGATAAACATACCAGGGAGTAGAACCAGTAAAATCCCTGAGTTAAGGAGTTTTGAAGGGTTAGGGTCAATCAGTGAATCCTTCATTCACTGGACTAGGAGCTGAGCTGCCCGACATTTGCCTGGCCTTTTCTCTGATATCTTAAGAACCAATGTTAGGTGTCTGAAACCCTTATCCTTATCTAATGCAAAATATATGGTTGAAAACAACTAATACACACAGGGGATATAATGAATCCCCATGATTTAAATGAAACTGAGTTACCATGATTAAAGACAAAACCAACAATTTGTTGACTTCCATTTTTGTTTGATAAATAATTTAAACGAATTACAATATATTCTTTCAGCTGATAAAGCAATCAGATTTCAGCACTACTTTTGAGACACCGCAGTGATTGATGACTTAACACCTTTGAGTTTCTCAGTTCAGTTTCCACTGGAGTTGAGATTTGTGTTTTTCTCCACTTTTACCTTGAAAATCAGCCTGAAGTGCCATGGAAGTCTCCCTCGTTCCCAGCTATTTTTCATCTTGCCCTGGCCCCACTTATCTTTTTTCCTGCCTCTCTCACTTCCAGACAAACTTTTGGCCTAAATTTGACATTCTGATGATGAAACACAATATTTAGCCCGTCCACAGCTCAGGAAAAACATGGCCTCATTAGCATTCTCAGCTAACTGTCCTAACCTGGTAATAATCCATCAGCCGTGAACCAGTAAGCTAGCTAATGCTCACACTGTCGGAGCCAGAATTAACTCGCAGAGTGATGATGGCTATAGTAAATTAAATTAATGAGACTCTTGATCATCTGTCAGCTCTGTAGCGCCCGGTATGTAAAAGGCATGAATCTGCTGCTCCGAAAATTAGGTCAGGAGCACAACAGTGAATAAGCAGACAATAAAACAATGTCTGGTATAAAACCATCCATTTAATCCTGCAGGGCTTTAATATAATGGACTCGGCATTAGCTGAGTGATATAAAGTTAGATGTTGGCGGATTATATCTTGATATATTTATACAAATGGCTAATGTAAGTTATGGATGTAACTCAGAATCACAGCCTGCTTTAAAAACATGGGCTATTTCAACTGTAATTGAATTAGTCAAAAGCAGACAGAGTAATTTAAAGTACTTGTTGACATTAGCCGCAAATCATATTGTCTATTGGCAGGTTTCCACGGTGACAATTTAACCGATGGACTATGGTTAAGATTGTGCAACATGTGTGAGACGCAGGTCTAGTGCTGCGTGTCTGCGTATCTAAAGAGTCGGCGTCTCGCCAATTTATCACGCATGACGAACCCAACTCATACCCTCACATCATACCACAAATATTACACACAACAGACACGTGTCACTACAGATTCTGTGTCTCGGCTCAGTCTGATAAAGACATAAAAACATGTGACTATATATTTTAGATCATTTTAACAGATGATGTGGAGACGGTGACATTTATTGTCAAAAATAAATCAGAATTGAGATCAGAATGAAAAGAAATCCAACGTTCAAGAGTCCAACAACAATTCTACGTAGAGAGATTGAGTTGCAGAGTGGCAGCCGGTGTGAACACAGTCAGCAGCCAGAACGTCTTAAAAGTAAATAGTATAAAAGCCAACATGCCAAAATCTCAGAGAGCCAGAGCTTTATTGATGTTGGTAACTCTAACATAATTTAATTGGAAACCCTTGGGATGTCTTGACGGCCTCGTGGTGAAGATCCATACCATGTCATTTTACCATCTCGCCCCACTTCTCTCTTGCCTCAGGTTTCTTGGTACGTATTTGTTGTTGTGGTGGATTTAATGGGCTAAAATGGCGAAAAATATTACAGTAGAAAAAAGAGCACATAAGCCTTTACTCCAAGCTTGGAGTAAAGGCAAGACTGTTGGTCTGTTGGGATATCGGTTCCTCGATGTTGTGTTACTACCCTGAACTGTTGTCACTCTGAAGCTGTCCAAAACAAATCCAGATGACAGTTCCCCATTGATTATAATCAGCTGTTGCAGGCTTATGGTAAACAGTGGAACACAATGGTCACGTTTCATGAGCATTGTCTCCATCTGAGTCACACCATGGAAAGACTGATCACTTCAGCAATTTCTCCCTCGTTTCCTCTCCTTCCACCTTGTTTCTTCTGATTCCAAACAGACATCAGCATCCACCACCATGAGCAGTAAAACTTTCAGTGGCGGAGAAGAATTGTGGAATATCTCTTTACCCCCAAAATAATAGAAAAATGGTATGGTATAAATCAAGTATTACAGACTTGAGACCTCCTTGTAGTATTTACCCTGAATCTCTCTTATATCATCAGCTGAGAATCCGCTCAGAAACTCAGTTTCTTGTAAACCAACTTTATACCTTGAGTTTCCTGGAACCTACAAGACATATTTCACATCCAGCCTCAGAAATTTGCTTCCTCATTCAAAAATAAAGAATAACCTATAACGTGCTGTGAGATTTGAGCTGGACAGGACTATTACAATTTCGGTATGTGTAGGTAGTGCAGATAGATTAAGAAGTTTTAGCTGTATCCCTCCTGTGTGCAGCTCATCTGTCCCCGTTTGACTGAAGACCTATATTTCATACTTCACCTCTGACTGCTCGCTCTTATTTTAAAGCTCCCCTGAGAAGGAATAAATCCGGCTCTTTATCTCAGCAATAAATATCCCAGGAGCAGGAGCAGGATGGGGATGAGATCTAGGTCTTTGAGACAGGACAGCGTGCATGTTGAGTTTAATTTGTAGGTGTTGGGTTTTTGTGCATGGGCATGTTTTTTTTTTTAGGCATGTCCACGCCATCATATTTTTTTGATGGAAAAAGGAAACCTGGCATCCTCCTCTCTTTTTTTTCTCTCCCTCACATAAAAGATGTGAATGTAAGATTAGTCAGCCTCTAAGATAACGGTACATATACAAACCTGATATGAGTCTAGCCAAACCTCAGTCGCCTCCAAGAACAACATTGAGTTTCCAGTTTTCAGAAATACGATCATGTGCTGATAAAACCATGTGTGGTATTTCTGAAACACACACCGGATCACCCCTATCTTCTTCAGTCATCACTCTGTCAGTGTTGTCATGGGTGATGCGTCCGCTGTGCAAAAGAAGAAGGCTTTAACACAGTGAAGGCTGGTGGGGGGGGG
>OMNW01035515.1:20477-36975 GCA_900303245.1 Selene dorsalis | reverse complement strand
TTCTTTTGCAAACAAGTATGATACCTTTTCAGCAGGAACCATGTTTACAGATACTGAATGATGAAGCAAGAAACTTTCTCATAGATCTGGTGCTAGTCAGGCGTAATTTTCTCAGTTAAATGCACTTTTTCCTTCATTACCACAAGCTCTGATGTCATTCAGAACATTTTCAGGTGTCTGATTCACAGGCTTTGAAAACAGATTATAAAACGAGCACATCTTTTGTTCAAATGTTGTCAGTGGCCTTTGGCAGCCGGTGTGCGCATTGGTTTTTGTCTGGTTTGACACCTTATTACAACTAGTTTTATGACTTCTGTGTGATACAGGCACTGCAACCGATAGATACCCTGCAAAATGTTTGTCTGTGGATCTGTTTAGTGTTGCCACCAGCAGCAGCAAGAAAGGGGGGGTGGTTTGGGGGGTACTGTTTCAGCACACAGTCTATATTTAACTCAGCAAGGGGGATTTTGATCTTAAAGTCACATTGCCTCTTACAGCTGTGAAACACTGTTGCACCCCAGGAGCAATATAATGGTGATTTTCTGAAACCAGTAACAATCATTTATAAAATGTCGTCAAACTAACTTCGTCTTAGAGTTCGATGTCAGTGTGCTTAATGCAACAGCCACTGAAACATATCCCCTCTCGCTGCTTTGCCCCTCTCTATCTCCTCTCCCTTCTTTTCATTCCCCACTCAGTCTATTTCTGTCCCTCGCTGAGTCAGATGGACTGCTCCCAACTTAGAATGACACAAACAGGCAGACAAGCTCTTCCGAATTCAGAGTGGCTGAAAAAATCAAGACGACTCTGAAAGAAAAACAAAATCAGGAGCCACGAAAAGGGAAGAGCTGAAGGATTACGGCAAGATGGAGGGATGTGAGGGTCTGGACTCGGAGATGACAGAGCTGCTGGAGTTTCAGTGTGACACCTCAGAGGCCATCAGCCAGGATGATGAAGACGAGGTGGAGGAGCTGCAAAACAGGTGTTTTACTCTTTTATCTGGATCATATATACACTCAATAATGTCAGCTATGGATCATGTAGTCTTTGTGTAGATTGATGTCTTTGCTGCTGGGATTTTTTAAGATGGAGTCTGTGAGAAAGTGTTTCTGGTCTTCTTAGTTCAAATACATTTGTGTATAGAGAAAGAGAAGAGAAGCTTTGTCATATTGCTAACTGGAGAGTGGTATCTATGATTTACAAAACAGTTCCCCATTAATGTCATTTAATACATTTTATGATCACCTGTTCCTCAGCTCATACAAGGATTGTCAGCAAGACACTGTAGGGATATCTATTCTAATATTTGATATTATTTACCATCCCATATTTTACATCTCATTTATCATGTTTCATATTGGGTGCTTTAGCCGTCCTTGCCATGTCATAAATAGTAGAAGATACTGATATGTTGGATGTATCTGAGAAGGCCAGGCATCTCCTCTCTAAAATTACATGAATGACGCTTTGGGACGTCACCTTGCTGTAACCCTGCTGCCACTGAGCTGTATTCATAGCAAGAGGGACGGCCCAGGGTGCATTTGATCATTATTTTTTAAGCTCATCACTCACATTGGAAGCCTTGCACCTTGCACCTGCTCCAATGCTGATGAGATCCACGCTTCTCAAGTAATCATCTTGAGAAAAGCTCAGTGCGTGTTACCGTGTTTTCAGCTTAGATTTTCTCATTTGGCTCGCTGCTGCAAAACGTGAACTTTGTCAGATGTTCTTCAGATGTGTTGTGATTTGATTCATTGGTTTGTCCTCTGCTTGCATTTCAACATGTTGTGCCAAAAGGATCTCTTCTTGCAGTTAGACTGTTTAGTCATGCCTTTCCTCTCGGAGTGAACAAACTCTTCTCCTTCATCTTACTCTACTCCATTCCTACCTCTTTCAGTCTGCGAGAGGTTGTCCAGGACCAGTCGATAAAGCCGAAACTCCAGTGCCTGATGGTGGATCCATCGTTCTCCATGGTAACAGTTCAGAGCGAGGACAGTGGTATTGTTTGGGAGACGGCCTCGAGCCGCTGCTCAACTCCCTGGGCCTCTGACACGAGCTCTGTCTCTGAAGCCTACAGCATGGAGGGTTCAGGAGGTGCAGGAAAGATCACCATTGTCTTTGATGAGGACAAAGTGGTCCGTAGGAGGACAAGGTCTGGAGGAAGGAGCAGCAGGCTGGGAGACAGGCTGAGTCGACCTGGTAGCTCAAGATCGGCTTCAGCTCTGGGAGTGGAGAGACCGGAGATGGCAGAGGTTTCTCTCCCCAATGTGAAACAGGAGAAAACCGAATCCGAGCCAGACCTGGAGGAAATCAAAAACAAAGATCAGCAGCTGTTTAGTTTGATATCAGATGGTTATGAGATTCTCAACATCAGAGTCCCCTCCAAACTTCCCACTGTGGATGAGGAAGAGAGCACAGAGCTGCAGGACAATTTGTCTTATCTGGACCAGACCCCAAAGATCAAGTCCCGAAATCACCACGACTGGACACGGAAACAGAATCTGCCAGAGGAGGCGGGAAATCAGGATCACCAAGAGGTATTTATCTGATTGATTTGAATGATGGAATCTACTAGAGTTAAATCTGAGCTGTCCTGTCATTCAGATACATCTATAGATCCATTTGTATACACAATGACATGCCTGGTTATTTGTGGATTTACACATTACAATGCACTTTATGTATTTATTTTCTCTTTCCACAGTCTTCAAAGCAAGAATCTTCTCAGCCCTCAGGACACACAGAACCTGGACAGACACCTTCTCAGAAAGAGAGCACCATTGACATTGACTACTTTGAGAAATTTACCCTTTTGGATGAGGCAGTCCCTGGAGAACAAGCTCCAGAGCCACAGGAGGAGGTGGAACAGACTGTGGTGAAACCACAAGTGGAGGAGCACAAACCTGCTAAGGACACAGCTATAGACAGCCTTGCTGCATCAGAAGAGTCTTTTGTCTTTGTTACAGATGTGGAGATAGTTGGGGAACATCTGGATGAGGTCTTCTATGGAGCGCCTAATGATGCACTCCAGAGGAGAGGTGGTGATGAGGCAGAGTTTGGAGCCAGGAACAGACGAGAGAGCCAGAGGTCAGGCAAGGAAAATGGATCAGTTCTGTTTGGGAGTGAAGAGACTGTTCTTACACCCATCTATATCTCCTCTGGACCCCCGAAGATCATTGACCCCATCCTGCTGGAGGAGCCCACTGCTATGTCCTTCATGTACTCTGACCTTTACGAGGATGCTGTAGGTGAGAGGAAGAGGAGCGATGAGGAACAATCAGAGGCAGAGAGTGTGGCATCTGAGAAGTCTTATAAGAGATGTTTGTCAGATGCAGAGGAGGAGGATGGCTACCTAGAGAAGTTTACTTTGAAGGATGAAACTCCCACCGTGGAGGTTCAAGCTGAATCAGAGCAAGACAAGGATGAGGGAAGGATGATGTGGTCACAGAGTAGGTTTGAAATGACGGGATGTCTAACAAGAGTGGTCAAAGAAGAAAATGAGGAGAAGACAAAGACAGAGGAATCAAAGACACAGGACGTTGGTGCTGGAGACACTCGCGAAAATCTGCAGTCAGCATCGTTTGAAGAGAAAAGAGAAATAGGAACAGAGATGGAAAAGGTGAAGGAGAAAATACAACTTTCCATAGTACCTGAGGAGCAGGGTGTCAAAGGGGGCTCAGAAAAATCAGCTCAGGAGTCTGATTGGACAGAGGCTCAGGATATAAAACAGGAGGTAAAAGGAGACAAGACTGAGCCTCCTAAGAGGAGCACTGATGAGCCACTTCCTGAAATTCAAGAGGAGGATAAAAAGGTAGAGAAAACAGAGAGTGACTGCAAAGGGCATCATTGTCTGGCACAAAAAGTGGCAGAAAAAGCCTGTGAAGTTCATGTAAAAGCTACAGAGGACATGGTGGTGAAAGCGCCTCTAAGCAGTGAAGTGCCACAGATGGACATTAAATCAGAAATCCAAACAGACACCACTGAAAAGAGTTTGTCTGAGGAACCAGCTCCAGAGTGTAAGATAGTGGCTGCTGAGGAGAAAGTAGAAACTGAGGCCAAACCAGAGGTCCGAGTTGAAGTCAACGAAGCCGAGACTGCGAGACAGGAAGCGTTTGCCTCGACTGAACCCGCAGGTGAAACAGAGACACCAGTTGAAATATCATCATGTGAGGAAAATCAAGCAGCAGAGGTGGCTCCTGGAGGTGTGGCACCTGTCGAGGTCATCACCGACCAGGACTGTGCAGTACATGCAGTAGTGGAGGTTACTGAGAAGGCTGTAAATGAAAAAGAGATTCAAACCCAGGTTCAGATTGATCTTCAGGAGGTAAAAAGTGCTGATGTGACAGCAGCTGCTGCAGAAGGAGGAAACAAACATGAAGGTCTGATGAGTGAAGCTGAAACTGCCCAGGAGCCAGAGATTAAAACTGAAATTGCAAGCGAAGTAGCTGAACCTATGATGCCAGAGGATGTCAAGACAGATTCAGATAAGGAACAACGTGAAATCTCTGAATCCCTGCAGCATCAACAAGAGGAGCCAGTACCTGATAGTGAACCGGACAAAACAATACAGACTGAACTCAAAGCTAAAACAACCACAGAGGATGCTAGGAGCGTTGTTCAGGATATGGTGAATGTTGGCGATGAGTTAATCCTCCTTGTTCCCAAGGGACAAGCAATAGAGATGGACATTGATATTGGTTGTACCCCAAGTGAAACTCTCCCTGAACCTGATAGTCCATTTGAACATCTCATAGCACCTGAAGATACACCAGCATCAGTGGAAGTAGAGAAGACAGAACCTCAAGAACCAGAGGTTGCTGTAAAGCTAGAAGAACTACCCAGTAATGACTTAGACAGGGAGTACATGCCACCTGCACCTGTGGAGAAGGTCATCACAGAGGAGAGGAAAATGGAAGAGGACTTAGAAGAAGATGAGGGTGTGTTTTCCCCTTTGAGGAGCTTTACTCCCAGGGAGGATTTATCTGGGCTGCAGAGAGAGGACATGCTGTCACAAGAAGCTGACACAGAGCAAAGGATGGAGATGCACAGGGTGGAAGATGTCCCAGAAGAAATCATTGTTAAAGAGGATGTAGTTCCAGATGTTGATCTGCACAGGGAGGATGTAGGACAAAAGACAGAGCGAGATGAGGTGGTTGCAGAGGCTCCGGAGGTGCTTGGTGATGACTTTGATTATGAGATGATATCTAAACAGGATGCAGAAGAGATGCCTGAAGCTGAAACACAGGGAGATGCAGTGGAATCAAAACCTGAGTCTGGTCAGGACAGAGAAGAGAGGGTTGACAGGGAGGTGGAGATGGAGATGGAGGTGGATGTGGAAGCGTTTGATCTGTCCCCAGAAGAAGAGCTGATTGAGGATGACTATGAAATCATTGATGCGGAGGAGGAGAATCAGGCCCGGCTGGCTGCTGAGCTGCAGGGGATGGACTGGTTCTGTCTCACCTGTGGAAGTCTGCTATCAGAGGACGACTGTGTGTCTGGAGAGCATCGCAGCCACATGGTGACTGATGTGGACAAAGCCTATGAGGAAATCAAGGTAGCGTACTAAACGCATGCACAACGCAACATTTGTAACACATCTAACACTTGTAACACATCTAACACATCACCAATTTTTCACATGATCACAGAGAGCTTGGTCTGTTCACAATAGGCAGTAAGTGTGTAACAAAACATTAAATTCACTTTCACCGTGGGAAATGTAGGATATTCTGTTTTTGGAGCTTTAGCATCACAAGGAGCTCGGCTTTCTTGTGAGTGCCCCAACTTAATAAAGCTTCAATGTCATCTCACTGGAATAAGTGGAATAAGTAGAATATTATTCATACATAGGAGAAACAGGGGAACCCTTTAAAAAGTTGTAGCTCACTGATAATTTATTGTCTTTATAACTTGTTTATTACCATTAGGTATTCACATGTAGAAAATTGATGATTTTAATAAATAAAAAGGCATATTGCATATCATTGAATGAACTTGATTTAATCTGCTTAACTTAACAGACAGACAGATAGATAGATAGACAGACAGACAGACAGATAGATAGATAGATAGATAGATAGATAGATAGATAGATAGATAGATAGATAGATAGATAGATAGATAGATAGATAGATAGATAGATAGATAGATAGATAGATAGATAGATAGATAGATAGAGTAAACAGGAACAGCTCTTTATATGAGCAGATGTCACAATGTCTCAGACAGACATGTTTTTCTTCATGTCCTGTTTGTGGCCTCAGAGAGATCACAGTGTCCCAGATGTTTGATCGTTCTAGCCAGCTGCTGTGGAAACTGCACAGGAGCCGTTTGGATGACCCGTGGCATATTGTAATCAAAGAGCAGCTAAACTTTACCGGCATTATTACAACACAGAGTACCGATCATCACACACTTTCCTGGCATTAGCTTGCGTCATCATATAATAAACATGCTCTAAATTAGTCAGCTATAACTTTTCCGTGCATGCTGGCAGGTCTCATGCTCTCAGGCTGCTGGCAGGCTGCAGCCAAGCACATTGAACTGTTGTGATGTAATGCTCTACTTTGATCGCTGGAAAGGTCCAGTGTGTCATCATCAAGTGGAGACTGAGAGGTGATCTGTCCACACATGCTGTTCTCCCTGTGCTGTTCCTCTGGGTCGTCTCCTTTTTAAAGTCTCCATTAACTTTGTGACACCCTCTAGCAATCTAAAAAATAAAAAGGGATGTTTGTTTTCATTTGCCTGCAGTTTTCCAAAAGTCAATTTTCTAATGTGAAACACTTGCATCATAAAAAAGAAACTACTGAAAGCTCCTCACTGTGCTACAAGATGCTGCAATTCACCAGGAGAGGAAATATTCAGTGTTCAGCTGATTTGCTTCTGTAAATCTGTCCATTAGATAATATGAGTGTAAAAGTAAAGTGTCTGGCAACTAAATCAAAGTCAAACCGGAACAAATTGAGAATGATCAAATATCTTTTCCAGATATTTGCACCAGGTCTGTGTGATGTGTTCATGTGAAATGCTGACAGCTGGACTGTAAATAATAAGTAAAACATTTCATAACCCCACGGATGGGTAGATAAAATAACCAATCTGTTTTTAGTGTGAAAGATCAAAGCTATAATACAAGTCTGACTTCAGCTCCAAGAAGTGCAACCTATTCAAATTCTCCGCAGAGTGGAAAATCGATCCGGACAAGCTCACCAAAACAACTCTGCAAACCTGTATCCAGTCCAGTTCTCTCTGCTAGAATGTACAATGCACTCACACCTGTTTTGCTGCTCTTGCTGGAGAGGCCGTCGGCTTCGG
Organism: Selene dorsalis; assembly: GCA_900303245.1. NCBI lineage: Eukaryota > Metazoa > Chordata > Actinopteri > Carangiformes > Carangidae > Selene > Selene dorsalis. Next base: position 29,661 of record OMNW01035515.1, on the reverse strand, counting down.
GAGGAGCTGCAACCGGATCTGTGACCACTATTCTTCCTCCTGCAATATCCTGTAGCTCCAGTAGCCAGCATCTTTACCTAAGGAGTAACGTGTGCCATCAGTCTAAATAACACCAGCAGAAACCTGGAATTGGATCTCATTTCAGAGAAACATTTGGTTCATCTTTAAAATTGTATCTTCTAACAATGATATTTTGCCCAATCTCTGCTGCATATTGCTCTCAGAGCATGTGTGGTAAATGTGATGATTAACACACAAGTGTTTGTAAATAACAGGAGAAGCTGAGCGACTGGATCTCAGAGCTTCAGGGGAGGTCGGAGAACATTGAGGACTTGGTGTCTGAAGTGGAGCTGGCCTACAACTCTGTAGAGGTAAAGCACGCGCACTTTCACATGTTAGGTTACACTGTCATTTCATTTCACATTAGCATCAATCAGCCCACTAAACAGAAACAGGGCATCGCTTTGCAGGTTAACACTCAGGAAATTAAACGCCCTTCTCTCTCCACCAGGACCAGTGTGTGGAGAACGAGGCGGCGATGCAGGTGCAGAACGAGGAGATGATGGCTCTGGTGATGGAGCAGTACAACAACATGTCCATCAACATGGAGGAGGAGAAGAAATCCAAGCTGGAGCAGCTATATGACCAGATTGTCTCCTTTCAGGAGAGCATTGACACAGCCAAGGCCACTCTAGAGACCACGGCCAGAGAGGAAGAGACTGAGGCCCGGGTGAGTCCTGAAGCTGTTAAGACTGATTGATCAGATGTATCATGTTTGGCCAATGATTAGTGATCAGGGTTTGTGTCAAATATCTGATAAATCCCTCTTCACTCTGCTCTTCTACTAGTCACCCGAAGACATTCATGCAAGGTAATGTGCTTTCAGTGAATGGAGTGTGATCTGGTATCGTTTCCTAACAGCTAGCCTGTATAATACTTTATTACTAGACTGTGACAACCAGTGCAGCATGATGCTCGAACTGCAGGGCTCTAACCCTCGGAGTGAGCCAGTTTGCTGATTTTCTTGAATGCTGTCCATACTGCACTCAACCTTTGGAAAAGAACTGGTCATTGACCTGTGGTTGACCAGAAGCTTAATGTTGTGGTTATGTGTTTAGTCTCAAGGAAGCTCTGGACTCAGCCATGTCACTGGAGCTGGGTCCCAAGGGACTACTGGTGTTCGAGGACTACGCCAAAGGCAACACATCCAGCTCACAGCTCACACAGCGCAAGGGAATCCCAGGTGGGCCTGATAACAACATATGTTCACAGACACACCAGAGTGTACATACTACAGTGTCATGTGCACTGGCATTGAATGTGGCAGCTGTGAAGTTCATATTGTGTATTTCCTGGTTGTCCCTCAGTGCCTCAGATGCCCACACTGCAGCCCCAGGAGCCAGGCACAGCCACCAGCACCAGTGTCACTGTTTACTGGAAGGTCAATCCTGGAGATATCATAGACTGCTTCCAGGTCTACTGCATGGAGGATCCACAAGGAGGTAAATATGCTCAGGTTTCTATTTAAAATGGAAAATGATATAACAGCCATATAAACATGTTAAGCCAAGACAGGTTTATTTATACAGCACGATTCAGACACAAGCCAAAGTACTTCACAGAAGTATGAGAATACATTAAAAACAGAACATTAATATGAAGTTAAAATAGCATTTCAAAATGGAAAAAACTAATTTGATCAGGCCAGAATCAGTATTGATGAAGTTTTGAAAGTGGTTCTGTAGAGCTGAAAGACATTCATGCACAAGATTAATAAGATGTGTATGATTTTTTGGCAGCAACAAATGTTTTTAGTCATTTTTAGTCCAGAGTTCAGTGAATCTCTGGTTCTCAGGAAGATTGTTCCACAGGTGGAGAAAAACTAAAAGCTGCTTCACCATTGCTTGGTTCTGATTCTGTGAGCACTGAATAATGACCTGACGAGTCTGGATGCTTCATGTTGAAGAAGTACCTCAGAGATAAGTCTTTCAGTGTCAGGAAGCGCTGCATATTTATATTGTTGTGGTCCGCAGCTGTGTCAGAGGAGTACCGTGTGACCGTGAAGGAGAGTTACTGTGTCTTGGAGGAGCTGGAGCCTGACAAGACATACAAGGTGTGGGTGATGGCTGTCAACTACACCGGCTGCTCTCTGCCCAGCAAGAGGCTCGCCTTCACAACCGGTCAGTCCACACACTGGAGAAAACAACTGTGTCTAATGAAACTGAAAGCATCACTTTGCTTTCAGTTTATACTTCTTCGGGGGGGTTCACATGCTAGTCAGTGTCCAAGGGGGATTTCTGTTGTATTGTGTGTGATGTATCTACACTGATCCAGGGAGCAGCACATTATTGTCTTAGATGCCTTGTTCTCTTCCTGGCAGCTCCATCGGTGCCTGTGATTGACACACAGCGCTGCACTGTCATGTGGGATGCGGCCACGCTGAGGTGGAAGCAACAGACTCCCGGACAGAGTTACACCTTGGAGTACTGCCGACAATATGAGCTGGAGGGAGAGGGGCTCAGGTGGGTCTCAGACACCTTGCTGAACAGATCTGGATCATTTAGATCAGTCGTAATGATTGATTTCACCTGACAGGTATAATGAATCACAGGAAAATGTAGTTATTAGCTCTGAAGATCTTTTGTTGTTAATGAAATTTCTGTTTAATAATGTGTGTTTGCATGTGTGTGTGGGTGTGTATGGGGTGTGTGTGTGTGTGTCATACTCCTAGATCCATTTCAGGTATCAGAAGCTGTGAGCAGAGGGTTCTCCTGCAGCCTAATGAGAATTACCTGTTTTACATCAAAGCTGTGAATGACGCAGGAGCCAGTGAACAGAGCGAGGCTGCACTTATTTCCACAAAAGGTTAAAAAAAAAAAAAACATACAAACATTTTCGCTGTTGTTTTATTTATTTTTTTAATTTTTCAAAACCTTTTCTGTTACTTGTCACTGTTTCCAGGAACGAGGTTCCACCTGCTGAAAGCCTCGGCTCACCCGGCTCTGGAGCTGTCAGAGGACCGGACCACCCTGCACTATTCCCAGGACTCATATGAAAACACACCACTCACAGAAAAACAGTGAGTTTAACACAAACGCCTTCTTTCTTAGGAAACATTTCAGGAATATGTGTCAGGCAGAGTTTGTGTGTTTTCTAGGTGTCCATCTATCCTGGGTGAGTTGCTGCCAGCACGAGGGAACTACTACTGGGAGACTGTTGTGTCAGGAAGTACGGCTTACAGACTTGGCGTGGCCTACAGCGCAGCCAACAGAGGCAGCTTGCTGGGAGAAAACAGCCTGTCATGGTGTTTGCAGTGTATTCCTACACCAACAGGGTATGTGTACATCTTCATCTACTTTCCAAGATAGTTTCCATCATTGTCTCAGTCTAAAACATCCACGTGTGGTCTCCCTGTCTTTTTCCAGTTGCAGGTATCAGTTGCTGCACAGTGATCTCCAGTCCAGTGTGTTTGTGATGGAAATGCCTGAGCGAGTAGGTACTCTCCTGGATTACCAGCTTGGTCGTCTCTCTTTCTACAATGCCCAAAGTGGTCAGATGTTAGGTTCCTTCAGCCAGTGCTTCACCCAGCCGTGTCACCCTGCTCTGGCCCTGGAGATGCCAGGCAGCCTGGAGATCAGCATGGTGCTGGAGGTGCCAGAGTTTACCAAGGACAGCTAGCTCTGCTACCTGCCTCACATGCTGGAGAGTTTACAGTTCATGTTGGACATTTGACAATTGAATTATCTTTCTTTATAATAATTGACATGACCATTATTGTTTTACAGAGAGGAGTGCAGATAAGATAGGACATAAAACATAGCCTTTTCATATCTAGACTAAAACAACAAGATGCAACTGGATCCCATTTGTTGAAAGAGGTTTGTGTGTTTTTAATGTAAAGAAACTTGATCAGTGATGAGTTCAATTTAAAAACAAATTTTCTCAGATCAAACAAAAATTGTACTCTTTTTGGCAACAAATCCTGTAAATATAAAAAAAACAGCCATGGTGCAATTGAACAATGAAGGTGATGTAATGCAACTGAATTGAAAATGAGTGCCATGAAAATGTTTTTCCAGGTGAGCATCTTATATCTTTGTTGTGGATCATTTTGTAATTTTTAAAACGTAAACTATGCAGATGTACTGTTTTGTAAAGTTCTGTGATTTACTCATTTTCACTTCTCCTGTTCCTCTAAGCCTTAACTGATACATAATGTGACACTAACACACTGGAGTCAAATAAGCATCGTATCGGCACCAGGAGTAATTCAAGTGTCAGTTCAAGGCGGGTGTCTCCTCTAAGTTTAGACAGTGAGTTTATACATCAAAAATATACTGTAGCACTTTTTGAACAGTGTTTCATATTGTGAATAGGTTTATTTTGTGTAAATAACCTTTGTAAACAGAAGTGATCACTTCTCTATTTTGTTATGGCAAATGTAGATCAGCTGTCTGTCTTTCACCTGTCATGTAAACTGATTTTCTCGTTCAAGCTGAATGAACATGATTATTTTTTTCTATTTGCACAACTGGACTGATTATTTGACTCTTTTCTCTTATAACTTACATTCACCACTAGAGGGCCTCAGGACTCCATTAGCACTAATATTGAGAAAAAAAAAGATTTTCTATCTTGCACAGGTCAACAATAGAGATCACATGATACTCTCAACTCTAAAGACTAGATGCAGTATCAAGTAAAGTGAATGAATGAATACATTTAAGAGATTCTATTGCAGCTGACATGTTATCAGCATTGTGACACTGCAATGTAATGTGATGAACGATATAGCCGACCTAGAAATGTTTGACTTGGAAACTTTAAAATGAAAATTAAATGAGTAAAAAAGTGTCTAGATCGCTTTAGTGTTTTTCTACATTTAAATGTTGCCTTAGGGCCAAAGTCAGTCACATTTACTTCTGCCTCCAGTCCTAACAATGTCTGCAAAACCAATCAAACATTTATTTTTGCTCCACACACCTCGCTGACAAAGCCACATGGTTTTCCAGAGGGCTTGTTATTTCACAATTATTATGTTATTGATTTTCCAGGTGCTCATACCTTATTTTTCCCTTCCTCTTTTGACACCTTTCCTCATTTCTGGGGAAACACAGAGAGGAGGGAGAGTGAGAGGAAGAAGAGGAGTGGAGGGCAAACACATGCAGACCATCAGGGAACAGCTGCTGGCGTGCATGTGCTCTGCTGGAAGCTGAGGGAGAGCTCTTTGAAAAGGTGACAGCCTTTGCTTTACTGGAACTGACTCTTCTCTTCCTTCCTGCACTGGGTAACACTGGTTTGGGGAGCTGGGACAATTTTTATCATAGCTGAAATCAGGAGGGCTTGGGAGGTTATTGTAAGTTAAAGCACCCACAGCTGTAGGCCAGAAAATGTGGTGTGGTGGCCTGCTTTTGTAGCTTGTCTCAGCAACAGACCTCTCTGACACTGTTTTTCTAACCCAGAAAAATGAGTCGTAAAAAGTCTGCAGTCGAAAAGATGCAACAGAAAATTGACAACAGATCCAAATGTGCTCTTTATTTCCTGTTACTGTGCCCATTAGATAGCCAGCCAGTAGACATCTCAGCAGGACGTTCTCCCATACGTGACCAGTGACTTGGATAATATCTGATTTCAAGTATACATCATTTCCTCTCAGCTTAATTACACTCCTCTTTTTCCATGTCTAAAGCCAAAAGCCAGACAAAGAGCTCTTTATCCTCCCAATGTCTAAACAACTGGTCACACAATAAGAGCCACAGTGGGCAATGGTGGAATCTTCTGTAGCTACAATGGGGAAAAACAGGTCAGCCAATAGCGTGGCTTGATGCACTGTGGAGGAGACACTTTCTTTATAAAAAGAAAAATCCAGTGAAGTCCACCACAAGCTCTAATTTTGGCTCCATTCATAAGCACATGTTCGGAAATGTTCATTTTGCTTGGTAAAATAAAAATAAGAAAAGAGAGTGGCCAAGGTTGGTTTATCATCATTGTATTTCAGTAATACGAAGACAGTTGTTATCAACAGATCATGACCAGCGACTAAAATGACAAAGATAATTCATGACAATTAATCAAAAATATGAAGTTGTTGACAAGACATTTTGACACCAGCAGTCGTGAAGGCACACTGCACCCACATGGTCCTCACCGGCTGGTCTGACAACACAGTGTGATGACAGCACACGACCCAATGAACACTTCAGTTTCAGAATATGGTGCTTTAAAAGGAATGTATCCATGAAGTTACAAGAGCCCAAGAATTTTTACGAGTATTAATATTTCAAAATCGAGGTCATGAAAGAAATCACATGGAGTACTTGGTTCTGTGGTGCAGGAGCTGTGAGGATATTACAAAACATGATCATATTAATAAGAAGAAAAGCAAAACAAAAAAAGAAAAGAGGCAACTCATATCTCAGTAAAAATGTACTGGATAATCAAACTGTGCAATTAAAGGAAAACATAAGGCAGCTAATGAGACATTCCCAAACAGGACAGACACTTCAATTTAAACAAACTGAGCGTTAAATAGGCACAAATCATAAACACGGCAGAAAAAAAAAGAAAAGAAATATATATTGGTCGTGGAAAATAAAAATAGACATAAGTGGATTATTAATGACACACAATATGTTACACAAGAAAGAAAAAAACGATTGAAAGACACACGCGCACACACAAACACACATAAACACAACAATCCCAAATATTTTGCATGAATAAGTTAATACAGTGTGTAAGGCCCTTTCATTACCTCAGTGTATGTGGCAAAGATTGTGAACAAGCTGATCAGCCCTATTAGAGGAAACCACAAGTAAATTGCATTGATTTGAAACTATTTACAACTTTACAAGCTATACACAATAAAAGAGGTGAAAGCAGAGCAAAATAAGTGATCGCTCATTCCTATAGTTATGACTGCATACATAGTGTAGCCTAACCCTAACCCTAAAGAAAATGTTATTAGAATTTACAGTGCAGAACATTTTACAGTGGGTGTTGGGACTAATGTGCTCAGATTGTTTGACAAATCTACTCATAAGGTCTAGCTCTAGCAGCACCATGCTGTTCTACTGCAGTCACCATGGTCTCCTGGTATTTAACTTTCATGTTTTCCATGGTGCACTAAGTGTAGGTTGGCTTCCCTTTGAACTTTCTGTGTCTTTCTCATTGCGCATCACTTCATAGCATTCCTACTTTACCACATACATACGCTCAATCTTCTTAAAAACCTCACAAGAGCACTTTTCCTCCTCTTTCAGTCAAACATCTTTGAAACCCATCATCATTATCTTGCTGTAAAAAAAAAAGTCTCTTTATAATCATATAGTCAAATTCCTGTTAATGATGTGACTTTTTTTCTCATTCAAGTTGCAGTTTGGCTTTGTGACAATTTTTTTGATTTCAGGACAGGACGATGAGTCAGACTCGGAGCAGCACCTTTCATCTACAGGGGGGTCTTCCTCCTTTCATAAGGCTGGATCAGGGGTGTTAGGTCAAGGGTTAGGCAGGGGTAGAGTTCTTCTCACTGGCCAGACTGGGTTTGGGGTCTGGTCTGTGGGGTTTGTGCTGAGGGCTGCTGCGAAGGTTATCATCCATCTACAGTACAAGACATACAGTTCAGTTGGAGCAGGAAACAGTGATTCACTAAGACTATTTATATAAATATAGATGAGACTGCACCTGTAAAATGCAACCGTGAACCATGCAAAGAAGAGAAAAGGAAAGCAGAACCACCTTTTCTATTAAGTTGGATTCTTTGTTTACAAGCTGAGTTAGTTTCTGCAGGTTGGCATCCATAGTTTCCTGAACAGGTGGGGGAGGACCTGGAGAGAGATGACGCAAGAGGACACCAGCAGAGGGAAAAGGAGATTGCAGAGAATTAGAAGAATGGGAACAGTGTTAAGTCAATGAACACCCAAAAATAAAGAAGACAGAAAGAGCAAGCATGCAGTGAAACCAAGCTGTGGGGAGAAGAAGAAGAAGAAGAAGAAGGAAATATCTGATGATGTTAGTTGTTTTGTGCTGGTAAATATTCCCTCACACATTTGTGACTTAATTTTAAAAAGCTTAAGCCTCAAAGTGTGAGTATTTCCAGGGTGTGCAGTCATCTTACAAGGTTGGTCCGAGCTGAAGTAGACTGCAAGGATGGTATCACAGAAGCGTGAGAGGTTATCCAGCTGTCGAAGGTGGCTCTGCAGAGGACTGCTCAGAAGACTAGCTTTATGGAGTGGAGCCACAAAACCAAATACAAAGGCATCCAGACTGGTGGGTCTACAATGACACATACACACACAACACAAACACAAACTATTACATTACGAGCACTAGTGGGCTATGAAGGGGAATATCAAATGTAGAAACACACTTATTAACTGCAGTAAACACAGCAAAAAATATCTACAGGGATTTCTCGAATGCACTTGAGTTTGTTCATATCAAAATTTTTAACAGGTCTATTTTTTTTCCAGCAAGCCAGCAATGGCAAACTGTGTCTAAACAACACATTTAATTAATCAAGTAAGTTTTTTTTCCATCTCTTCTGTTTTCCAGTAGCTCAGCATGTACATGTGATGCGCACGTGTGGTCCTTAAAAATAAAGTACTCACGAGTTGCCAAAAAAGTAGTTGGCTGTTCCCAGTCTGTAGGAGAGGAGATTCAAGCACTCTTTAGCATCACTGTAGATCTGAGGCAGACAGAGTGACAAAAATGTACAGTTATAAACAGAAAGCACTGACATGTGGACAGAGTGGAGACGACTTGACTGGTGATTTAGACTGATCAGTATTTACCTTTCCCTCCACTTCACTGATTCTGTGTAGCGGTGCCTCTCCTTTGGTTAGGAGGATGCGGGAGAGGGCAGTGTTGGCATAGTGACAAGGTACGACAAAGTTGAGAGGGAAAGGGGAACGTGACGCGAACCATGGCCGTGTCAGATTGGCGTAGTTTTCTGCATCCACCCAGAAAGTGTGTAACTGTGGGAGACAAGACCTCACGCTGATTACTGACAGTCCTCACAGATCAGTGTTTACCAGGCAGGGCTAGATATATTCTTACCAGAGCTGGTCGTAGTTTCTCTTCAAGCAGGGCGATGTATGCCATGGTGTCTGCTCCTTGTCTGGCTGAAAGCTCATAATCTGCATTAAACCTCTGAAAAAAAAAAAAAAAAAAAATGCACACTTTT
>OMNW01035515.1:4907-20457 GCA_900303245.1 Selene dorsalis | reverse complement strand
AATCTGCATTAAACCTCTAAAAAAAAAAAAAAAAAAAAAATCCACTCATTCTATTACATGGGTTTGAAGACATAATAACCAGGTGATGGACAGTGAGCAGCATTAGCAGACTCTCACCTGTTTCCTCAGGAAGTTGAGGATATGTGCTGGTTCTTGTACTGCAGAGTCTCCACATAGCAACTCTGGCACTGTTGCTGCAGGTTGAACAACAGGAACATTACATGTCAAAACTAACTTTAAGTTACAGAGTAGAAGTTCATCTGCATGAACACGTTTTTAACGTGTTATAATATAGTGAGACTACAATTTACATTTACTTCTTATAATCTTGGAAATATTTCTGTTTCAATGATAGATTTCTCTGTCGATGACATGTGTATGTTAAACCAAGTGACTATGGCGTTCTGACCACCATGTTATGAATTTCTTTACGAGAAGCTGCAGCTCACCTGTTAGCGTTCTCCATGTCCAGTCTATAGGGGACACTGTGACTTCAGCCCCAGAAAACTTAGCGTATGCCTGAAAGAAAACTCACATTTCAGGAATGACAATAACAGAAACAACAGTCACCACATCATGATTTAAACTCAGTCATAAATGTTACAGTGAATAAATTGGTCAAATTCTGCATCTGTCAGGGGAATACTTCCTGAGCTATTTACAGCCCCAACACAGACGGTAATACTTCAGTCAAGGTTAGGCTGTACCACCAGGAGGAATACACCACTGACTGTAAATACATCTGGCACATGGGACCACTATGATTACACTGCTGTGCTGATCTGAAACAACACATCTTCATCTACTGAAAGAGTTAAATGCTTCCAGCAAAACCACAAGCAATAAAATAAAAAAACACACCAAAATAAAGACAAATAGATGTTTAACTCAATCAGTTAAAACTGAAACTATTATCCAGTCTAGTGATTTGTTGATGCTTTATTCAGATTTAGGCTACAAAATGTAAAATGATGGCAATGGCATGATCATACTCTTCAGGAGTCCAAGGCAGTATCTTCAGCTGTCTTATTTCATCTTAATGTTGTTTGCAGTGACATAAAACAGCAAAAAGCTGCAAATCACTGCACTAAAGGAGCTAGAGTCAGAATACTTGGCATGGACATTTCTGTACGACAAGGTTAAGGTTTAACAATCAAAGGAAAATATCACTGGATATTCATATGTCACTGTCACTTTTTAGTTCCTACTTTTTAAAATCACCTATATTAAATGCCAGTTTACATGTTGATGAGCCCAGAACAACACCCAGCAAGGTGATATATTATATTTTGTGATTTTATTATAATGCTGTCAATGAATTGACTCAAAACAAACCAAAGAAATCACCATTATTCTACTAATACAATACAATACTTTAAAATGACTGTCACCTTGTGGCAGCAGTTGTAACTACATGGATTCACTGAGGGAGAACACACAGATCAGACAGCAAGCAAATCGCTGTTTATCCTCTGAGCAGCTTTATTTCCACCTGTACCACCGTCGACGGATCACAGCACCAGAGAGAGCACGGAAACACCACAGGTTCAAATCAGACCCCGTGCAAACTGACCTTGAAGGGACCAAACCTTTGTTAGCAATGAGAATAACATGTGACAACCACACGTATAAAGGACAGGCCACGCAGCTCGCACAGCTCTTATTCTATAGCGAGACAAACACTGAGTATAAACAAAAACATTATTTTCCTTCCTGCACATCGTCCCGAGCCGACAGGCAAGCTGCAGTAGGTAAGTTAGCATGGAAGCTAACAGAGATGTAGAGCGAGGACGAAAGAGAAAACCGAAGGAAGAAAACTGTCTGATATTGATATAATGAGCGTATTAGTTTGTAAGCAGACGGTAACGTTACCAGGACTATGAGGGACTCGGTGTGGACAGAAGGCAGACCCCAGTCTCCTCCCCAGCATCTCAGCTCCATGGCAGCAGCCATGTTTTTGACTCATGGAGGCAGCCGATGACGTCACGAGCTAACTATCACATCCGTCCCATCAGAAAGTGGAAAAATCAGGTGGAAAAAATCAGGTGTATAAGACATGAGAACATGAATATTTCTAAATATTGCATTATGATAATATCAAGTGCTAAGTCTCTTTCTTACATACATTTACAGTGACATAAACGAATAATAATGTGACATATAGATGTGAATATTATATGTGAATAATATGTTTTTTTTTTATTCTGAGAATTCATTGTCTGCCTGATTTACTCTGTAACTGTAAATACTCATTAGCTTTTTGTTGGTTTGTTAGGATGATGTGTACTTCACTTTAGGGATCATAAAATTGGTAATCAGCAGTGACGTAACCGTTACCACTTTAACAGAGAGAGCACAAACAATAGTACACCTAATGAGAAAGACTTAATTGACATATAATATGTATGAGAACATATGACAACATCTGTGAGCAATCCTGTAAATCCAGTCCTTACAAATCCAACTGGATGGAGTAATATTGTGAGATTTATAAGATCCTGCCTCAATTTAGCTAATCAACATTAACAAAGTCATGTGGTTGTTTAGAGTGGTCGGTGTATTATGGCAATAATTTAAAGTCTGGCATGATCAAAAACTCATATCACATTGTTGCTCTTTATATGGTCTTATTTTATAGTCTTTGTAAAAGACTTGATGGAACAAGTTGCAATTTGTGACTTTTATTTCCGTGTCAAATTGTAATTTCCATTTTTGTAAATCTTATATCCTTCCAGCAGCAATAACATGATGTCGGTCCTGGGGGAGATAGTCAGACTGTTGAAGGCTGCCAGGGCTTTGGTCAGAGACCAGACGGCCAGAAACAGTCGCATCCATGGTGATAGTGCACCAAGGGACGGTAAATGTCTCTGCTGGGATCGGCCCAGCAGCTGAGATGTTGAAATCCACTTGAGGTAAGTAGAGAAAACTTTTAAGACAAGTACCAGACGCCTAATGTGAAATGTTTCCAGGGTCAAAAACTGTCCCAAGTCTAGCTCTCCAGTCCCACATTCTTCAACAGATGGAATTTAGAAAAGCTTTGCAGAGGCATTCAGAACAAGTTAAATAAAATTAAATAAAAATTAAAAACATCTGGCACAGTTATACAGTTCAACTGGCTTACTGAAGAAGAGCTAGAAGATGAAATCCACATTTAGGACACAGGTTCAGTGATGTTTGCGAGAAACAATGGCCAGCTGGAATCAGGTTTTCCTCTCTTGAGACTCAGGCACAATCCATTTCAGACATTTTTTAGAGTTGGCTGAGTGAGTTGATTTTTCATGCTATTATTTTACCACTCCCTAAAACACAATAAACACATAGGACAAGGGATGAAGGCTTAATCATGACTTTAAATCAAATAAAGTCATAAATACATAAAAACTCTGAAGCATAACTAACGCAGCACCTTGACTACTCTTTTTAGAATAAAATGCTACATATGATGGCTTATATTTTGTTTCACATTTATTTGTGGACTGTTTTATTTGTTCTAGCGTGCAGTTATACTACTTCAGGTTTTACAAGTAGGGACAATATGCAACTTTTCATTCAATGAGACGATATTGGGACACACCCCCACTCGATTAAAATAGTCCCTACACCGTGCCACTTTCGCAACGAGAGCTTACAAGAACACTCCCCTTTGCTTTAAAAGCTGTGCCTGTGACCACAGGACCATCTCACCTCTGCTGATATTCTGCTTCAAGATCTGGACTCAGCCTGTGACTCTCTTACTTACCCACAGGAGGAAATTAAGTTCTTTCTTTCTACAGGGACACGGCTTCTTTTGAGGTGTGTCCCGCTCTGAGGCACAGATGATGGGTATGTGGGCCAGAGCAGCAGCTCTGTCTCTGGTGCTGCAGCAGCTGGTGCTCTCTGTCACAGCTGAAGGCACTGGTAAGTACAGGCTCTTCGCTATCCGTGCCCTTCTGGAAAACATTATATACAGCATGTTCATACGTGCTGTACATGTTAAACCTCAGTGTATCAGTTTTTGTGACTGTCTTTTCCATTTGTCTTGTCTTGTAACTTCTGCATAAGTTGCAATTAACAAGGGTAATTCTGTTGATTTAGATGGCATGGACTTGGCTTTTTTGTGGTTTTCAGTGTTTAATGTCCAGGATCTAGTAACAGTCTGACCTAAATAAGACCAGTTTTGAATGGGAAAACAACACCAGCTACCTAGTGAGAAAGTGCATGTGCAGAACTTCGATTTGCCTGGAATCATCACGCACATTTTTCCATACAATTTGTCACTTCATATTATTTTTGAATTCAGCTAATGGTTGCGTGCAAGTGTTTCTTTCGAGTGTGTGTGTGTGTGTCCGTGCATGTGAGTATGAAGCAGTGGGTTTGTTCCAGTGGAAAGAGTTTACTGCTGCTGCTCTCTGTAACTCTCATCCACCACTCTATAAAAGACAGCAGGATACAAACATGAACATACACACACACACACAGACACTCACATGTAGGTGCACTGTCACACATAATAAAGCAGAATAGCAAGTCATAGCCACTGAGACACAAACTTGACAAAAAGTCAGCAGCAGTAACAGATGGAGTGTTTTCTGCCTTTATCATTACAATGTGCCTGTTCTCCTTGTCACAATGATGTCACAATGCACCTACAGCAGTGTAATGCAGGTGTTTAACAACCCTCCCTCCTGCATTAGTCTATGACCTGCTGGACTCTCCAGACTGCCTGCCAGACTTGCTCCAAGGAAAGCTAAAGAGCAAAGGGCAAGACGAGGCTTTCCTCCTTTCTTCCTTCAGGCTCCATAGCAAGGGCCCCACCTCTATGTACAGCATCATCAACCCCAAAGACAACACCAAGTACCTGGACTTCAGCGTGCAGGCCAAACTCAACAAAGGTGAAATATTTCACTTATAACTGTCTGCAACAACCACACACTGCATTATCAGTTACTTGTTTCAACTTGTTGTGTTTGCTGATTTCTCTCCATCTGTAGTTACCATTCGTTACCAAAAGACCGATGGCAGATTTGGTGCAACCAGTTTCAACCACCCCTCCCTGGCAGACGGTCGAGATCATCATGTGATGCTACATGCCAGCGGTCTACAGCGTGGTCCGCTTCGCCTCAATATCTATATGGACTGCAGACTGGTACACACCTTGAACGATCTACCAGCTGCATTTGGGTCACTCCCACCTGGTCCCAACAGGGTGGCCCTTAGGACCCTGCAGCCAAATGGACAGGTGAATAAGAAGCTTACATATTAAATACTTCAACATTATACTGTCAATATATTTTGCATAAAAACACATTATTTGATTTGATTTGTGAATCAAATACATCCCATCTGAATTCTTTCTTTCATCTGTTGTTCTGAAAGGATGAACTGACTCACTTCCAGCTGGTCACAGGGGACACTATAGACAATGTGGCCACTTTGCAGGACTGTAGTGCAGATCAGGTTGAACCTCTACAGCTGCTGGGTAAGAGAAAACTGCAACTGATTTTCTGTCCAACATCACATGACACATGCACACACACACACACACACACACACACACACACAAGCTCTCATTTTTTTACTTAGACCTAATAGAAAACTTGAAAAATACTTAATACTTAATAAATACTTTAACACCAAATATTTTGGATTGTTTTTGTTGCACATGTAAATCATAAACTTTTTTCATAGTTCTCTAATTCTGGTTTACCTCACAGATATCCAGGCAGGTAGGATGGTTCATGACCAGGCCACCATTCTGGAGCTGAAAAGTATGCTGTCTGACATGAAGGCACTACTCAACCAGCAGGTGACTTACTCTATGTCCCAGCGCTGTGTGTCACCTCATGATGGAAAGTGAACACACAAAGACAAGTAAAAGGTCACAATCAAGTCAAGAACTGCACAGCATTTTGATAACTAACTTGTTGAATGATTTGGTGATATTGTTTGCTGCACTTATAGCTGCCTTTTCAAACCTAGTTGAATTTGTTGAGACGTGACTCATATAAAGGTTGTTCGGAAGATTTGGATGATTTGGATAATCTGGAGTTTATTGTGAAAAGTGAGAATCTAGACTCGGAGGACCTGCTGAGCGGCTTTGTTTCGATCAGTGACAGACAGCTATAAGTGAATCAAAAATCAGACCTTAACCTCAACAGCAGATAGAAATGGATGATTTCAGATGATTGTTTAAAGCAAAGGATTTCCCTCAGGGAGCCTGAGGCAATGCTTTAATCAAACACACTGAGAAAATCTATTATGTAAGGAAACAGAGCACATCAACAGACACACACTTTATAGGTTTTGATGTAAAGCCGTGTAAAGTATTAATACATTCACTAACAACACTAACAGTACTACACCCTGTTTCCTTTCTGCTTAAGATTAAGGAGACAACTTTTCTGAGGAATACCATCGCAGAGTGTCTTGCCTGTGGTAAGCCGAACAAAAAATGGTCTTAGTTTCCCTATTTAGACTCTTCTGACATTGTAACAATGTGTTTCTATATCTGGGTATTTGTGTCCACAGGTCTTGGGGGAAGTCCAACTAATTCTGGTCAAGGTCCAGGTCCAGGGCGATTTAACATGCCGCCTCAGCATTTGACTCAGTGCCCACCTGGGACCTGTTTCAGACAGAACATGTGCATCCATACAGAGTCAGGGGACTTCCAGTGTGCCCCCTGTCCAGATGGATACACAGGAGACGGGGTGCACTGTGATGACGTAGATGAGGTATGGATCGTATTTATTCTTTTTTATGAACATCTGTTTCTGTACTAGGAAGTGAAAGCAGCGTTTGACAAGCTTCTGTGTTATTTGGGTATGTGTTTAGTGCCAGTTCAACCCATGTTTCCCTGGTGTCCGGTGTGTGAACACTGCTCCTGGCTTTCGCTGTGAGAAATGCCCTCTGGGATACACTGGGCCAGAGCTAAATGGAGTGGGAATATCCTATGCTAAATCACACAAACAGGTACAGCTAAATAGTTTCTGATTTATCTGTGCCTCAACAGACAACAAACTGATTTTTTGTCTGTACTTTACATACTGCTACTCACAGGTATGTGAGGACATAGATGAGTGTCTGGGCCCACCTGACAATGGAGGTTGCACTGACAACTCAAACTGCTACAACACTATGGTAAGACCAATGGGACCATTACATGGTTATCACACTCTCCTTTCGCAGAGTGTCCTGGTCTCTGACTCGATATCATCCTCATCAGGGCTCCTTCCGCTGCGGCGAGTGTAAAGCTGGCTTCACAGGTGACCAGGTGAGAGGCTGCCATGGCAGCAGGCTTTGCTCCAACGGTCAACCCAACCCCTGTGACCCCAACGCTGAGTGTATCGTGGAGCGAGACGGCAGCATTACCTGTATGGTAATAATTTAGATTATACGCCCACTTTGTTCAGCTTAATGCATACCTTACACATGAATGTGAACATTTATACTGTCAGACTGTTCCACATTTCACCATTTGAATGAAATGTCATGCCATGCTCTTTCTGCCGTGTGTCTGTGCGGTTTAGTGTGGCATTGGCTGGGCAGGTAATGGCTACACGTGTGGAAAGGACACAGATATTGACGCACATCCTGATGCTAATCTTCCGTGCAGAGACAGCAACTGTAAGCAGGTACTCGTGTCAGCATCCCCTGTCCTCTCTTGCATTTACTTCAATGTAGAATTGAAACTTAATGGTGTTTGTGTGTGTCTTTGTGTTTTTCCTGTGGGGTTTCCAGGACAACTGTGTGTTTGTACCAAACTCTGGGCAAGAGGATGCAGACAGGGACGGGAAGGGTGACGCCTGTGATGATGATGCAGATGATGATGGCATCATTAATATAGACGTAGGTGACCACAGCTTCAGCATACAATACACATCCACAAATGTTATGAATGTAAATTAAAGCCTATTCAGTGCCTAAGGCCTATGCATTATACAGCAAACCTCTTTTTTTTAATCCAGGATAACTGCTGGCTTGTTCCTAACGTGGACCAGAGGAACAGTGATAAGGATCTCCATGGTGATGCATGTGACAACTGCAGATTAGTAGACAATCCCTCACAGAGAGATACAGACCAGGATGGGCTGGGAGATGAGTGTGATGATGACATGGATGGGGATGGTAAGTGTATCTATTAGTATTTAACAGGCATATAATTATCATTATATCCTCACAGTTTTGCTTTACATCACTGTGTGTAACAAGAGGGACACAGTCCAACAACTGAGGCTTTTGTAAGGATGAAAAAGTTGGATGGTCATTTTTATTAGCAGTAATGGCCATCCAACTTTTTCATCCTATGTGACCAGTTACATAGGTAATGGTCCAGTTACTGGACCATTACTGTTTTTATTGCATCATTTAGAGGTAGTAACTTTAGGCAAAGTGTTAATAGCTGATAATTACAAAAGACTACTGTGTCTGTCTGGACGAAAACCTTAAATATCCCTGTAGAAAACCGTGTTAAGTGTTAAAATACACCAACTGGAGTCTTAAGTGTTGTTACACACTCTCAGTTCTCGCTGATTGCCCTTTTAGGATACCTCTCATTTGTTCCAATGGAAACTTTTTAACTTCCGAGCCTTTGTGTGTGCCTGTATGTTTACCTTTATATGCTGACGCATGTTGCATGTTTCAGTTCTGTTCGCAGCCGCTGTTCATTCAGTTTGGCAGAGCTTTAGCGTCTTGATCATTTGGTTATGTCTTTAACTCCCAAGGCTGGATTGCTCAGCGCTTGGTCATGTCTGTCTCCTCTCTCAAAGCATTTTTCCATGGCAAGCCTTTGCCAGGCATTAATGGCCACTGGAAACTTTTTCACCTTCCTCTTGAGCAAACACTGCCATCTGCTGATTCATTTGACAGCCTGTGTTTGTTGGCTCTGTCATGCTTATTTTTTATTTTCCAGTAGCTGCCTTTACACACGACATAGAAATCAAACCACTCGGGTGTTTATGTGTTCAGGCTTGAAGAATATTCTTGACAACTGCCAGCGAGTCCCCAACACAGACCAGAGGGACAGAGACCATGATGGGGTGGGAGACGCCTGTGACAGCTGTCCTGATATGGCCAATCCAAACCAGGTAACAAACCCAACAACAACCTATAAGACTCCCTGACTGCCATAACTCTGACCCACAGTGTCTTTTCTTTCCACCTGCAGTCCGACTCAGATGATGACCTTGTAGGAGATACCTGTGATGACAACATAGACAGGTAGAGCCCACCATCAAGACCTGTTGTATGAATAGATATAAAGAATATTTTGTTATATATTTAACTTGCCCTTTTTCTATATCAGTGATGGGGACGGCCACCAGAACACAAAGGACAACTGTCCCACTGTCATCAACTCCTCTCAGCTGGACACTGACAAAGATGGAATGGTTTTAACCTACCTCTTCCTTCATCCTTTATTTAATCAATTAAATGCATCCCACTTTGTTTATCCCTATCGTGCATACTGACCTATAGACACCCCTGTGTTCAGACAACTCCAAATGTCTCACTTTGCTTTGGTAGGGAGATGAATGCGATGATGACGATGATAATGACGGCATACTGGACAATGATGACAACTGCAGACTTGTTCCCAACGTAGACCAGATAGACTCTGATAGTGAGTGCCTTTTGTTGTTTGTTCCTGTGTATGCACGTGCAGGTGCAGAGCATTGAACTAAGCAGAGTCCTTGTATTTCAGACAACAAAGTTGGAGACGCATGCGAAGGAGATTTTGACAAAGACAACATCATTGACAAAATCGACCACTGCCCAGAGAACGCCGAAGTCACCCTGACCGACTTCAGAGCCTATCAGACCGTAGTGCTGGACCCAGAAGGCGACTCGCAGATCGACCCCAACTGGGTGGTTCTCAACCAGGTGAACAGCACAACACCTTTGTGAGCTGGCCATTTGTTTCAGGAACGTTTGTTAAGCAGTTTTCTGTGAAAGCGCTTTATTTTATCAGTCCATCTGAAGTTCAGCTAAGACTTGTTCTGGGTTTTCTTTTGTCCATGTTCTTTGCTAAATCAGTGTGGCACTGGACACAAAAAGCTGTAGAGATTCAATTTTGTTATTATGGTCAAATTCCCTGTGACAACACAAATGAACTGAATTCATTCTCTCTTGCTATGACAGGGTATGGAGATAGTCCAGACTATGAACTCTGACCCTGGCCTTGCTGTAGGTGGGTGGAGAATACCTTCATATTTTCACATCCTGATCTGCTCTAACTTTAGATCAATCCCCATTTTCTTCAGTGTGTCATCTTTCTAACCTGTGCTGTTGTGTGTTTTTCCTCCACCGTCCACAAATACAGGCTACAAAGCGTTCAGCGGGGTCGACTTTGAGGGAACGTTCCACGTGAACACGGTTACAGATGATGACTACGCCGGCTTCATCTTCGGCTACCAGGACTCCTCCTCGTTTTACGTGGTGATGTGGAAACAGACAGAACAAACCTACTGGCAGGCCGCGCCCTTCAGAGCCGTGGCTGAGCCGGGGATACAGCTCAAGGTGATGGGAGATATGTATTTATCGGCATCATCTGTTCCACCGCTATCACTTCTTCCCCTCTCTCTCATCTTTTGTGGCTCTTCACTGCTAGATGGTGAAATCTGAGACAGGTCCAGGTGAGCATCTGAGGAATTCCCTCTGGCACACTGGAGACACCAAGGGTCAGGTCCGCCTACTGTGGAAAGACCCCAGGAATGTTGGCTGGAAGGACAAGGTTTCCTATCGCTGGTTCCTCCAGCACAGGCCACAGGTCGGATACATCAGGTACAGAAAGACACACTCCATCCCTCACACACACTGATACCGGTGAAGTGACTAACTAGCATCCCCTTGTGTGTGAACCAGGGCTCGCTTTTTTGAGGGTTCAAACCTGGTGGCAGACACAGGGGTGATAATTGACACCAGTATGAGAGGAGGGCGTCTGGGAGTGTTCTGCTTCTCACAGGAAAACATCATCTGGTCCAACCTGAAGTATCGTTGCAATGGTGAGTATCAGCATTTTAAAGTCAACCTTGTCAGCTATACGTGCTGTGAGTATGCTTGTGAGTTTCTTTCTGTTTCTCACCCCCACAGACACTATTCCTACTGACTACCAGGACCTCAGTGCCCAGAACACAGAATGAGGACATGAGTTAGAGAAAAATGGATAAATATGGGACCATGATGGTATTTGAACTATTTTCACAGGGTCTTAGGAAAGCGTAACAGTGGGCATTATATACTTATCTGTAATTTCGGAGCGATTGAAGTACTCTTGTATAAATCCTCATCAGGTTCTCTGTATTACTATGCAATATCACCTTCAGTTTATCAGCATTTTATGAGTACTGTTTAAGAGGCAATAATGTTTCTGAATATATTGCAAATACAATAAAATCACTGAGCAATCGTAAAATCAAAGCATGTTCTACAACATTTTTTGATGTTTAATGTTTACCAGTATGAAGAAAGTCTACGTCAGCAAATGAAGACACACAATGGCGTTCAATGGATGGTTTATTGAAAGAGTGTGTGAAGCCTGTGAGCTACATGGCACCCACATCTCTGTTATTTCAAACATACAAGTTGGTCAAAAATTGTTTCTGGAGGCTGTGGTTTCATCTGGCCTTCAGACTGGGTTCTGCTGTCGATTTTCAGTTTAGCTGCTTGATATCAATGCTGCTGAGCACCATTTAACTTCTACATTCATGCCAATAACTCAATTGTAGAAATATTTCCAAAAAGGAAAAAACAAAAACAAAGCGACTGCAGGTATATAAAGTATCAGTCAAAACTAAATCTCCACAGATCACACAACTTTAGCCAAAATGTACAGGTGTATCGGGTGTTATAAAGCATGTTAGGAATACATTTAGACAAAACAAGTAATGCTTTATTGATGAGTGAGAAACATAAAAGGACTTGCAGATGACAATGTGCAATATATTGTATTTCTATACAATAGAATAAAACATCTGATTCACAGGTAACATACAGGTGAAGGTCTTTGTCTGATTTTGAATTCGGCATTGAACTCAACATCCAGTGTTGAAAAATGCACTAATGAAAGTACTCACGCTACCTTTTCCTGACCATCATTCTGAGCTGACACATGCAACACAGACAAGGCAAAAAGCCATTATGACTGTACAGAACACAGGTAAACAGCTTACATGTCTGCATGTGCATGCAAATACATAATGTTCTTGGTTATATTCTTTCTGTAACAGACAAAACAATCTGATAGAGAGGATTGTTGTTTTCTGACATCTACCTTTGGCAAACATTCCTCATCTGTGTCACTGATCTCTTCCAGAGAGGCGGCGCTCCACCAGTGTCCATGTAAGGCAGGTTTGATTTGCTGAGCACTGCCCTGTACACCAATTACAGGTGACTGGACATGTGGTTTATACGATATGGATTTTACTAAGAAAAGAAGCGACTCAAAGGGAGTGCTGACATTAATAAAATCTTGAAACATTATCCTTGTGATCTAAGTGGAAACTTCACAACACTGGGTATCTAATATCGAAAAGAGCTTGTTCCTTTGCATAGAAAACTTCTACAAAAGAGGACAATATAACAAAGCATAACCATACAGCTTACATGTGAGCCTGAGAGATGAGTTTTTAAACAGAGTCAGGGCCAAATCTAATTCAACCTATCCCATATTCCTTCTCCCATTACTTAAGACACTCTTGAATAAATACAGGCTCTCTTGTAACATCTTTTAGCATGAAATAGATTTGTCCTAAAACTTTGCTACAACTTTATGGTCAAACTGTACAGAACTGAAATGCCTGGCTGAGAGTAAAAGCGAGAATCCAAGAAACACACACAGGAAACACCTACAAAATACACTTTCAAGTCTGACATCATCAGGGAATCTACAGGGACTAGGTGCTTTACAATATAATTCACCTTCATGATTCACTCTGTGATTTCACACCTGTAAGTCAAAACTCCAGGAGTCAGTGGTAGTAAAGAATAAAAAAAAAAAATTACCATCAAGGTATTAACAGCTTAACATTGTCGAACAACGTAAAAACAAACACTAGCATATAAAACAAAAGGCAACAGATAATCCTCCATTCCCGACGCTGAGGGTAGTGTAGGGTTGTGTTTCAATGTAAAAAGGGGGTTGTGGTGGTCCCTTGGCTCAGCGTGCCAGCTTATGCCTACCCACAACCCAAGAATCAGAGCAGCCTGATCTCAGTGAAGTGATGAGCACCTTAGGCCTCGAAACGTTTTGGGCAGACCATAGGAGCAATCAGAGTCCAGAAGTAGAGGATGAGACAGACCCAGCAGGAGGCCATCTTGATCCAGAACACAGACCAGCTCCCCTCCAACAGCTTCTCAATCCTATGGTCATCGTAACTGAAAAAGAAGCACACAATGAGAGAAGTGTACAGAGACAATCAGAGGGGCTGATTTCTAATTTTAACCCCTTTAAACACTGACCACCTCTACCAGAAGGCATACCTGATTAAGAAGCTGATTATCTAAAATTTTATCCATCTTACACTGTTTATTTGCTACATTGCTTTATATTAACACGTGAATTTTATGGCACCACATCACATGAATATAGTAAGTCCATTAGTTAATAAATATGAACAAAAAATGGATCTATGAAAAAGTAAAAAGTACAATCAGATAAGATCAGTTTGTTCCTCAGAGATTAGCCTCTTGCCTAAATGTCAGTGACACAGCAGTTATAGTGTTACGGTTAGTTTCACTTACTGGAACCAGTTGGTGACGGTCATCATGACATACAGAGAACCCAGGAAGAAGACAAAGTGGAAGTAGGAGTAGCTATATATAGTTCCCTCTCTCTCATCATACACAACATTCTGGCCTCCCCCGGTCTTCTCCTCATCATACTCATCTGAAAAGCAGACATTAAACATTAGACATTCAATAATGCAAAGAGAATGTAGGTCACTGACTCACTCAATGTGTGACACAATAAATAAAAATAAAAAATACACATTTATCGAACTGATTTAATTTCTAAGTAAAATAAATATGCATCATGTAAGTGGTGCTCTTTTTGTACTAGTTATTTTTTTCTAACACACAACTGTGTTTTATTTCCAGCAGGTGGCGGTGTGAGCCTTCCCACAATCCCACCTTCTCCCTGGGCCTGCTTCACTGTGTCATACTAACCTCCTAGTAACAGTGACATCATCTGTGTTTGCTGACCAATACTTTCTCACCATCCTCAATCTGGCTGAGGAATAGCAATGAGCAGAGCCCCTCAGTGTGCTAACACTACGGCTGGGGACATATGCATACACAGTGAACAGGCTGAAGAGGCGAGGGGGGGATAAATAAAGATGTGTTGGCAAAGGGGGGATGATTTGACTTTCCTCACCAGTGTCATCTCCAAAACAGAAACAGCAACGAGCTCTCTGCAAGGTAAAGGAAACATAGAGGTTACCACCTAGCTGGAATTAAGTATTTGACAGACATACACAAACAGACACACACACAAACACACACACACACACTTAATATCTCTTGGGTCTCATCTGTTTAATTTGATAAGAACCTCTAATTGGCAGTGCCTGGTCCATGGGATTTTCAGGTTTAATCTGTTAACCAGTCTGCATATTTCATTAACTCACACACTCGGTGCGATCTGAATATTTGTGCGTTTACCTCAGTCTCTGGCTCACTGTTCCTACACACCCTGAGCGCTGCGGAGCTTCGCCTGGTGGTGGATGTCAAGCTGCAGGGAGCATGGAAAAAGAGAAACAGAGAAAGAAATTTAAAGACAGATGGAGGGGAGAGAAAGGCTGTAATTCTGTCACCATATATTTTTCCAATAATTTGCAGTTCCCGCTCGTTCAAGGAACAACCACAAGAGACACGATGCCTCCACTTAATGGGAAACACATGTGAACAAATGCAAAAAGGCCTAGTTCTTGTCTCTCACCCCCTTCAGTCAACCACAGCCAATCACACGCTGCCTCTCTGACATCACGGCCAATGAAAACTACCCTGTCTCTGTCACCACAGCCTGCCATAAAACTCATGACTTTTATTCTACATGGCCTGTTACAGAACTGCAGTTAATGGATTGGGATTTTAGCCTTTGCATAATCTCTCAACTCTATGAATCCAATGATAAAAAACTAAACAGAGATATATTGCAGGGAAAGTTGATTGTTGTGTGTAGGCATTTAGATTAGGAAATAGGAGAAGTGTGTGTGTGTCTTACCAAGAGTAAAGGACACAGCCAAACAGGATAACGGTTCCCACAGCGGTGACAATCTTCTTGTCACTCTCCGTCCCAGAGTTGAAGGGGAACACACACACGGTTGTGTTCGTACCATCTCTCTGCAGAACTAGAGAGAAAGAACACACAAACAGAGATGGATGAGGTGAGAGGAGAAGCAGAGGGAGTATTAGAAAGAACATGGAGATTGTGAAGGTGTGTGAGTACTTTGGCAGCGTTAGCAGTGGTGACAGAGTGAAAATGGATAGCATAGTAGAACACTGAACAGTAAGCACAAAAGCACCAAAAACCTCAATAATAATAATAATAATAATAATAATATGTAGTACATTC
>OMNW01035514.1:4386-27243 GCA_900303245.1 Selene dorsalis | reverse complement strand
CGTCTACGACTTTGCCATCTCACTCAGGATGTTGTCACACCCCCCCGCCACACACACCCACACACCCACATCCACACCTCATCATAATTTTTCATCATAGTTGTATTCTGCGTCACCCTTTTAGCCCAAAAATGCCTCGCCACCCTCCCTCTGTCCTCTGTTGCTCCAGAAGCATCTGGACGATCTCTGCTCTTCCTCAGTTCGTCATGACCATAAAAGGACATAAGCGGGCCCTGGGGCCTTGCCGTTTCCCTCTTCTTTCTCTCTCTCCTTTTCCATGACACTCCATCCCGTCTCTCTTCCTCTCCCGTCTTCTCTATATGTATCACACCCTCCGCGGCAGCGTGACAACCACAGCTCTTGCTTTGAAGTTGGAAAATGTTTGTGTTCAAGAAATGAGCAGAAATTTGATGTACTAAAATAACTGCAGACAATGTCATTACACACACAAAAGATGTTTTTTCAAGGAAAGCAAAAAAAATGACAAGGAGTTGGATTTCACTTTATGGTCAAAATAAACTGTTACCAACAACAAGACCAGGGATGGGTACCTTTCACATTTAAACCGACACCTGGTTCCTGGGAGCCGGTACAGTACCTGTTTTCTGTACTTTTACGTGTGTACGTGTGGTAATTAAAGTTATTTTGTTTATAAAAAAAAGTTGTTTAAACTTCTGGATTTTGAATATCTATTAGTATGGTTCGGTGTAAACAAGCTAAGCTGCAACAGCAATACAGTGGGATCTCCATTTAAAAGTTCAAAGTGTGTAGGAAGAGGAGGGGCTGTTCACAGACAGTAGAGTTCTCTACGGGCCTGGAAATTAAAGCCTACTCACCAAACCAGCATGTCGGGCTCTGTTGGTCGGGTCGGCCCAGTCCGTTGTCAATGTGTTTGTGAGACATGTGGCTGCGTTCAGGTACTGAAATGTGGTACCGTTTGATTTTACGTGAATCAATACTCAGGATTACTGTAGGAATTCGGTCGGTACCAATGAAAGTACCGAATTCAATACTCATCCCTAAACGAGACCAAACATTTCTAGCATTGTTTTTCCTTCTCTTGTGTACGACCATCTTTAACTCCTCTGATCATCATTTGTAAATGTCTGCAACATGCTGGCAGCTCGAATGTGTAACATTTGAGGTGCCCAGCATGCTACATCAAATACATGGTAAAATCAAATACTGCAACATCAATCATGAACTCAACCTCATGATTGATGATGCATAAAACCTTTTTCACACCAGCCATCAAATATAATTAACGCCTGTGTTACCTGTGATAAGTACAGAACTTATGAAATGAAAACCAATGAGAATGCCCATCACGTTGGAGCCTGGTTTGATACAGGACATGAGAGCGTAATAAAGATCACAACCTAAATATTATCACACATGCAGCTGATTTTGTGACATAATGCAGATTTTAGCGTTTCGGTCACTGTCCACACAAAGATTTTTCTATTCACACCCCTGTTGATCGGTGTATGTGAGGGAAACGCACCGACAAGCTGACTGAAGTGGAAAATGTCTGCTGTCAGGAAATACCAAAGCTAATGCTGCTAGTAAAATGTTACTCTGCTGTCACCACACCTGCACGGTTGGTTATTCGCCTACAAAGGGAATTTGAGCTTGCACTCAGAAGATTTTATGTCGGCTGTTTTTCAGCTCAAAGGCGTTCAGAGTGAGGTGAGTGCACTTTGCAGCAGATTCGGGAAACTGCTGGCTCTGGCTCTGATTGGCCCGAGTGACCCCACTCATCTTTGCTCCTGTTCCTGCCATGACATGGGAGCCCGAGCCCAGAGATGAGATGTGACAGATCCGTTTAAGTTTGAATGGCATGTAGCAGACCCCCCCTCCGTGTCTGTGTGTGCTCTGCTCCTCACAGTTATGTGGCAAATTTGAGGAGCCAATCAGCTCATTGGTCACTTATACCTGCTATTTTTGATGGGCAAAGGGTACAATAAAGCCAAAGACTGAACAAGCGGTCACCTGTACAGTCTTCTTGATGCGCTGGGAAGGGCCAGGGTAGTCCTTAGAGTACAGGTCAGTCAGGAAAAGAGAATTGATGAGTGTCGATTTTCCAAGACCAGATTCACCTGAGGAGACAGACACAAGTTTCACAATATTAATTGCATGCATGTACAGTGTGTTTCATATTTTTACCAAAAAAAAAAAAAATCCAAATCCAGCTTGAAGTGTTTTATTTTGAAATAAGAACAGCAGGTAGAGTGGCACCCTGTGATGCACATACCACACACAACCACGCAAAAGAATATACATGCACATACACACACACATGCAAACATACAGGTCCTTTAGGGACTGGGCTGTGGCCGAGAAAAAATAAAATAGACTCATTGTCTGAGAGAGAAAAGTTCAGGAGCTCGTCTGCCAGCGAGGAAAGCTTTCAGATAGGAGGAATAAAACATTTCCTCTGCACCTCCTGCTCACGCTCTCCCTCACCAGCCCCATTCATCCACTCCTCCTCTGTCCCTCTCACTAAAGGCTTCCCTTACATATAAATCTTTACTTTTCTCTCTTTACTGTGCCAACTTTCCATTCCCTGCACCCATACTGCTTTTAAAAGGCACATCAGCCGCACAAACACGCAGTTAACATTTACACAGCGACAAAGAATGACTCCAAACATACACATCGCCTACACACAGTCTCTCTCTCTCTCTCACACACACACACACACTTGCACACAATGCTGTGATTAATGGTTGAGCATCTGGCTCGTGTCTCATGAAACAGCGTTAGAGGAGGGCTTGGTGGGAGGGAAGGAGGGCTGCTTGTCCTGGCAAGACCTCTGTGCCACACCGAGCCTCTAACCGTACAATCTGTGACAACACCAGCCCAGGGTGGAGACGCAATAGCTTGAGGGGGCGTTGGTGTGTTTTACAAGTTACCAAACATTTATCAGATAAAGTGGAAATCACCTTCAATCAGCCAGAGGAAATTGGAACTTAGGGTGTCTCTGGGGTTACACAGAGCAGAGGAAATCTGGAAAAACTCAAAATGTTGAAAAGAAACTCCTGAGCTCATAAGTCACATATTAACATTTCAGAGGCTTTATTTCAACACTGAGAAATATGAGTTAAAGAGTTCCCTTTAACCTTACTATTCATATATATATATATATATATTCATGATAAACATAAACCACCATGGTCATTCTCCGTGTGATTGGTTGCCTTACAGTGACATCATGTTCTCTGTGCATCAGTGTTGTGTTCCACCAGCTCAAACTGCCTTTTATCAATTTTTTAAGCTGCATACACTTTTTACACCTTGGTGCTTTTCAACTCTGTTTTTTATCAGATGAAGGATTTTAGTCGTCAGATGCTGGATCTGAAGTTCATCAGAGAAACAAGCTGAGTAAATGTTGGACAGCTCAGCTCCCAGCTGCTGGAGAATATTGTCAGTGAGTATCTGATTTTTAAAGTCAAACTGTCTGCTGAGTGTTTCTACTAACAAAGGTTCATCTTAGTCTCAGCTCTAAACTCTTCTCTGTACATCATCAGTGAAATATAAATGTGAAACTGCTTTATTCAGTGTTTTTAATAGTATCAGGTCTGTTTGACACTGAATGAACCCAAACAGGGAGGAGCTTAAAGTAATGGCAGTGACAACAACTTCCATTCATGATGTCATTTGATGTCATCTTTCCCTCATTGCTTTGACCCCTCGAGACCAAAGTAACAGTACGTGTCCCTTTACCTTTCAGAATAAATGATAAAAATATCATCTTGGGTTTCTTTTGCTTCTCCTGCAGTATTGCACCGTTGCATCAAACTATTGCAGCTCTATTGATTAATTTGTTGATGTTCTCTGGGATTACCATGGTCAACTGTCTTCAAATGGCTCATTTTGTCCAAAAACCCAAAGAGATTCACATTGTAGAATATTTGACAAGTGTTACATAGCTGTAGTTCATTTTCTGACAGTGGACACATCCCCTGCGGCTTGTTGGCTCTTCTGTCTCTTTCTCACAGCAAACCCATGTGCTTTGCCATTTGTCTTTTATGTAGCAATAACAGAAACTATTTTGCCCTTGAAGTGAGAGTCAAGTATGTGACATAACAAATACATTTCCATATATTTTTTGACTTTCACTACCTGTGTTGCAAACAGGCAGAGACCTTACTGTGTTCAAACAAATCAAACAAAATGTGTATGATGTTGACAAGCTCTGATGCTGTTGCCATACAACATGTGTGTGTGTGTGTTTGTGTGTGCAGCCTGAAAGCTTAAAGCTGGAGCATTTCCATTCCAAAATGATCATCAGATGTTCCTCTGTGTTCAAACGCTACAGAATAATGTAGCAGATGTCAGAAGTACAAAGAAGAGTTAAAAAACACTTAAACAAAGGGCGGGTAAGTTTTGCTGTAAAATGCTTTTCCTTGAATCCGTTGTATTTATTTTATGGATAGAGATATTGATTCATCCCCTTTGAGCTGAGCCTCCTGCAGGGGGTGAACATCTGCAGGGAGAGGGCTTTCATTCATTCTTTCCACAGGACATGTGGACTATGTAGTCCATCAGTCCATGTTGACGTGGTGTGACAGCCCAGTGGATTCCAGGCTTTGCTCCCTCTTAACCCCTCGGTGTGACCCCGGTGTGTGTTTGCACAGTTATGGATGATCGTCTGTCCCTGTGTGATTTATGAGGGTGCTCTGCCTCTGTGTCTTCTACAGCCTGTAGACAACAGCCAACTCACAGCAAGGATGGTCTGGTTAGAGTTAGCAGTCAAACACACACGCATGTGACGAGCACGCATGTGACAAACACACACACACACATTTCATGACAAAATAGCACAGAGGTATGAAAGCCTTAGTAAACCAATCTAAAACTATCTAAATGTGTGTGTGTGCGTGCATGTGTGTGTTGGGGTGTATAAGTTGACTCCTCCTGTTAGTTCTGCTCTCTTGGTAGGTGAGTGTTACTACTGGTACTAACTCGACAAAGCAAACAGCAGGAAATGAAGTGAGCCAAACCCAACAAGGAATCCTCTTAGACTCATCAGTCTTAACAATAAAACAAGTGACTGTTTCTTTTTCTTGTTTTTTTTTTGGGGGGGGGTCATTGAGGTATTTTTGAGCCAGTTCATGAAGCTGAGGAAACTTATCATTGAAACTAAAAATAAGTTTTAATCAGAGTTCTTACAACAGACCACAGCAATGAAAACAGTTCAGCTTGTGGCTGATCAGTGCCTCTTCCATCTTAGCTGATATGATAAAATGTTGTTTAAGCTTGATGGACTCAGAAAGTGACTCACAGCAACATGTCCTTTTGTTACACACCATGACTTTTAGAAAGAGGAAGTGGGATAGTGTTGCCCTATATCCTGACATTTCTATTAACGTGCTGTGAACCTCACCAGGTCCCCTAATCTGTGTGAAAGTTGGGTGTCTGTGTCGTTTCAGGACAGAAAGTCACGGGCCAAAGATTTCAGTCTGTTTTTCCGATGGCCTCCGTTTACAGTCCTGCTGAGCTGGGCTCACTCAGGCTCTTCTGTGGTGCAGATGTGAGATACTGAGATACATCATCCTGAAAGTCCTGAGCTCAGTCTGAAACGACCCGACCACCCTCAGCCACGGGTCCTTGGTACTGATGAGACAAAAAAACATCCCAAACTGACAAAACCTCTCAGTGGATACTCAGCAAACAGCACGTTGGTGTTTCTCAGTAAACTAAACAGGTTCCACAAACACTGCAAACTTTGGCACAAACACAGCAGTGAGGAGCTGTAAGCTGATCTCTGTGTATCACTCTACCCTCCATGTGAACCACACGGGGGCTCTGATGGCATCGGCTTCTAAGGCTGATGCCAATATGTTTCGATCACACTCGCCAATAGCTGATATCAATGACACAAACGGTATCTGTATGGAGAAATTGTTCCATCAATCTCCATTCCAAAACGTATGAATTTATCATTCACTATTAGTTGCTGTGCAGTTGAAGAGGGGAACTTAAGGATGACAATGACAGGTTAGTGTCTGAGACAGAGGCCCACAGTGGGACTGATGTTTCTAAAGCCCCCTGAGGGCAGGTTCTTCCAAATTAGACTCCCTTGTTCAACTTTAATTAAATATTGGTTCCACGTGAGAAGAGGAAGTGCAGGGCAGGCTCTCTGTAAATAGACGAATGACCTCAGTGTCAGTGATGGACGGCCGAGCCCTTCCAGCTCATCCCATGCTGGTTCTCTTCCTCTCACGCTCAGTGAGCCATCACTCCATCTCTCCTCTGTGTCAGTCAGCCTCCTTCTTCTCTCTACGCTGTCCTACTTATCCTCTCTCTTCCTCCTGTCAGTTTCCAAGTTTGACTTGGAGGAATTGGAGGAATTACAGGGATCTACTGGCAGAAATGAAATCACACTCACAGTTGTGTTCTCATTAGTGTGTAATCAGCTGGAACTAAACATCCTTGTGTTTTCAATAGCTTAGAATGAGGTAAGGTACCATACGGTTTATCGCTCTCTTGGGATTGACATTTATACACCACATACAAATTGGGATATAGACTAATCTAATTTCATTTTTCATTTCATTTCATTTCATTTCATTTCGCCTCATCTTGACCAGTTCTTTCTTTCACAGACTTTCTATATAGTCTTTTTCAAAAAGTTGGATATATGTTGTGGGAATTTTCAGTGCTGGTACAACAATATCTTTGTCCAATTCAATTAGGTCTGTTTCTTTTTATTCATCCTTTTTAAATACTGAGTAGCTTACACATTTAGAAGTCTTCAGTAGGTTGTGGAAGTACGTACATATTATCTGGTTGTTCTTTTTAATGTAAATAATATATCTATTCATTTTAACATAAATGATCAATTGTATCTATCTATCTATCTATCTATCTATCTATCTATCTATCTATCTATCTATCTATCTATCTATCTATCTATCTATCTATCTATCTATCTATCTATCTATCTATCTTTCTATCTATCTATCTATCTATCTATCTATCTTTGTCCAATCTATCCATCCATCCATCCATCCATCCATCCATCCATCCATCCATCCATCCATCCATCCACTGTATATTTATATACTATATATAATCTTGTTTTTTTCTGTTAAATGTTTTCCTTTTTTTAGTTTAGTTAAGTTTAATAAACATGTGATATTTTCAAAGTTGTACGTGATCATGTTAAATAAATTGATCTCAATATTGATTTGTAATCAAGCAGCCCGACCTACCACTGCTATACTGATTGGTTTATTGACTCTTACAGTACAGTAGCATATTACAGAGTTGAAGAACAAAGTGAACGTCATGCATATGAAATTTGAATCCCTTGAAAAAGTTACAGCAAGTTGTACTGAGAGAGACAGAAAAACAAACATACAAATGTTCAAAGTGGGTTTCCCAGAGGATTCCTCACATTCCTGCCTCTCTCTCTCATTCTGTCCCCCTCTCTCTCAGCCCTGAGGCAGCAGTTGCCCCCCTCACATCCAGACAGGCCTACTTACTAGCGCCCAATACAAACACACATACGCACACACACCTAACAGACGTGTGAGGCCTGAACTAGAAAGTGTGAAATGAGACATCTGGGGAACATACAGGCATAAACCAGAGAACAGCAGAGACTGACAAACAGATGGTGGATGTGAGGGAAGTGATGTTTACTGAACACCAGACTGTTGGAAAAGATAATTCTCCATTGTTGGTGTTAAATGCAACTGGCTTAGATGGGGGCAAAGGTCAGTGTTTTGGGAAAGATAAGGATCTGCAAGTCCAGCAGGGACTATGGGAGAGCTGGAGTCCAAACCAAACTGTGTCAGCACCCAGTCTATGACCAGGGTGGTCCACATAGGCTGGCGACGGGAGCCTTGGAGGGATACAACCCACTTTCCTCGGGTTTTTTAAATTAGAGAGTGAGTGTTCTGCTACGATCCAGTGCGCCTGAGACTAAATCTGACAGAATCAGCACGTGCTGGGTCACAGCAGACATGTGTGTCTCAAAATAGAGATGCAGAGAATGGGAGCAGAGCACAGGGAGGCTACGAAAGGAGAGCGGGAGACTTGCCTGCAGTGGCTTGGCTGAGCATGCATGAACATGCACATGTGCATGACCCCATCCGTGCACAAGCTCACACATCGACAGAGTAGCCTGCTGTGCCCAGAGGTGATGAGGAGTCTTTGTCATAGTGACAAAAGCTGTCCGGCCCTAACCAGGACAGTTGAACACATACTCAACTCGGAGCAGATCTAGGATGGTTATCAGACCGGAAAATGCCGACCTTCAGACTGTGACTTCATTCTATCATTTTTAGGTGGCCTGCTCAGAGGCTGACTTCTCTCAGGACATTGCTGTGGTAACTCTATGACTATGTGTGCAGAGATGAATGGTTGATTACTCAGAAAAAGTTATGATCACACACTCAGATGTTAGACTGACTTTGTTAACAGTTTTCATTTGAATGTTATGATGCAGCTGTTAGTCAAACCACCAGCACAGTAATATTAAACCAGACCTGCATGCAGTGGGTTGTAATTAGTGTAACAGTTAGCAGTAGGTGAACACATGCAGGCAGCTTGAGTTTTGAATGAATTTACCTTAAACTGTCACACAAATGAAGACACATTAGAAACATCCATTCAGAAAAGCTGCAGTGCAGGCAGAGGTCAAGCAAAGCCAATAGCCCTGGCTAATACGCAGCTGAGCTAGCTTTCAACTCCAGCAGCACTATGAAAGCAACACAAATTGCCCAAGTGTCCAACAGACCGACTGTCATGCATCTTTTCTTATAAATAATTTAACTCACTGAGCAGCTCAACGACTACTGGCAGCTACCAGCTTAGGGATGATCAGATTTTCAAGGGCTTCAAACTGTATAATAATTCCACATACGACATGTTCTTGATCTTATCAAGCTGCTTCTCCTTGAGGTTATACAATCTGAAATGTGTCCAAACGCTGTCTTCAGTCAAGACAGCGCAGGTCGAATTACTTTTTCCTTTATGTTTTCCATCGCTCACACTATACTTCCTTCTTCCTCACACCAGGGGGGAATATGCTGGGCCGACACGGTCATGTCAGGAAAGAATCTAAACCAGCACTGTTACAAGACTACAAATCTTGAATCAGTTTTTTGAGCCCAAAAATGTTTTTTTTTTAAGTTCCAGGAACCACTGTATGTTGCTGATTGTATCTCTAGGAGAATTTGGCTGCTGTGAATCTGAAATCATGGGACAACACCTTAACTGTTTTTTTTGTGTCTGTCTTAAGTGTTTTTTTTTCTGTTGTTGGCTTAACCCTGCAAAATGAGAACCAAATTATTATTCTTGGATGTGACAGCTGGGAAACTGCATACCGCTTGTAACAAAGACCATGAGGGTTTTATGGTCATGGAGCACAGCTGAGTGCAGCCCATAATGCATTTAACAGGCTGTGGACATGATAAATGTAACACCTGTGAAATGCCTGTCTCTGGTTAGTTTGCGGTTGTCTTCTAATTTCTTGACTTCTTTCTCTTTTCTGATTGGTTGATTAGCTCAATTGCTCAAATTATCCACAGCCATATTCCCATTGCTTAATTGGTTTGCAGTCGACCCTTTGACAGAGCAGCAGAAGCACAGGTGTAAGTGATAATAACATTAACGAGGTATCCCAGTCCAACACACCAGTGAGGAAGCACTGATGACACCAGGCTCACACACCTGAATGATGCTGCTGAAGTAATTAATTACACCTGTGTCTGTCCAGTATCAACACAACAACCGTGAGTCCTTTGACTGCACCGATTTAAAAAGTTTCAGATTGCGACTGTTTCTTGAGGTCATGATATTTCATGTAATGTACTGTCAGTGCTTTAAGTGGGCCTGTACGCCCCGGTATGGAGTACCGGCACTTCTGGATTTTAACCCCTGGTGTACCGGGACTTCTCATGAGCTCATAGTACCCTGTCCTGTTCTCCTTCTCTCTCAGTGATTTGAGATTGTTATACTCCTACGGCTACACTACATTTCCCAGTGTGCACTAGTACGCCTGTTCTTTTACTCATGAGACGTTCACCCGCAGGGAGGTCTCGCGCAGTCGAGTCTGCCGAAAAGGACGTGAAGAACGTCACATTAACGCGAGTTGAAACTGACAGTTATGTTTGATTCAGAACCAGCTGGAGTTGTCTTGTTCATCAACTTCCTGTCCAGTAGATTCCTCCAGTGATGTTAACTATGAGGTGCTCTGCTTTCCAAACCTCTGACATTTCTGTTTAACCTCAGAATACACTGTTTGATATTACTGATGAATGAGACCTTCATATACTTACAGAAATGCAATGTTGTGGGTCTTCCAAAATATGTGTATTGCCTGGTTAAGTTGTACTAAAATCAAATATATATTCAGGTCTAAAATAATATATTGTGTCTACTGTTTTGCTGTGTGTCATTTGTCATTTGATTGATTTACTTGTCAACTGCATAGCTTACTTCTCCAATTTTCTCCATGTCTGGTCTCCATCTTTTATCCATGTACTGATGTGTGTGTGTGTGTCCACAGGGAATGGTTAGTGCCAGTTCGAGTTCCCTTGTTCATCAGCCTCCTCCAGTGCAAGCTACTTGAGGACCCCCTCTGAAGAGCTCCCTTGGGCCAGTATTCAAGTGCACAAACACTAAGAAAGGACTTTTCAGTAGAATAGAGACACCTTCTATGAAGTGGGTTACCTTCAAATGACAAACATAAATTCATGTGTCTTCATAGATTATCCATAGATGGATTTTACCAAAAAAAAAAAAAACTTGTTAAAACTCTTTGTGGAAAGTTCAATCAAAAGTTTTTTTGTTTGTTTTTTTCTGAATCAGCATCGTGCTGTAGTATCTGAATGTATCACTTAACTGATCTACCGAGTGCCAACCGCCTAATTTACCTGCCAACAGTTGAATAAGGGGAGTTTCCACTTAAAGCACAGTGTACTGTATCACTATAAACACTTAACGCTTGCTCTATGAGCGGGTCAAGATCTTGAAATCCCTCCAGGGAACAGCTGGTATTAAAGAAAATACAACCAGAAGGCCCTTTTCCACTAGACAGTTACAGCTCTACTTGGCTCAACTCAACTTGGTTTAGGTCATTTTCCATTACAAATGAGTACCATAGTACCCCCTCAACGTGGGTGGGGTCGTCATACGGCTGCTACGGTCGCTCCGTCTTGCTCTCTTTTTTAGATCCTTTCGTCAGCTCCAAACACAGTCGTCTGCACCTGGTCGGCAGCCATTTAACTCACATGAAAGAATAACAACAGTGGCAGTACAGATCATAGGTCGCTGTTGCCGGTGTTTTTCAGTTGATGTAGTATCAGCTCGGCTCACCTGGAACCCCTCCTAACGCATTCCCAAAGAAGTACCAGGTACCAGGTACTATCCCTTGTGGAAAAGCAAACAGATCGAGTCAAGTCGAGCCGAGCTGAGCCGAGTAGCGCTAGTGGAAAAAGGCCAAGAATGTCCAAAAATGAACATGTTTCTGCAGACACTTCTAAACCACAGTCGCTGACCTTTAGCCGTCAGATCACAAGTGTCAAGTACGGAGAGGAGAGTTAGAAAAGGGCGTATGTAGACGGAGAGAAATTAAATTCTAAATGAGGAACTACACTCAACCGCCAAATTACCACATGCCAGTAAGTTCTGGCTGCAGCTGGTGTGTTTGAGAGCTTTACCAACTTCTTTGTCATGTTAACATCCACAGTCTGCTCTTTTCTCTGTTACAGATCGCTCTGAATGCAGAAACAGCGACGGTACCTGTGTGAGGTAGAAAGTCTCCATCCTGAGCCTCTGGGATCAGAGCATTAGATGAAAATATGAGTGAGTCAGTAGACGGAAGGAAGAAGGGGTGAGGTAGTTTTCACACACAGGTCGACATACTGAAGCAGTGGGTGGGTGCTTGGTGTGTATGAACGCATCTGGTTAAGCCAGCAGATTAAGACCAAAGCCTTCCTTCACTCAAACCCCTCTGCAAGGTCAGTAGGCAAGGCGGCCAATCCTAAACCTGTCAGACTGTCTTATCTGGACACGAGTGCGTGCGCGCATGCACACACACACAGAAGCTTAGAGGAGTGCAACAACAACAGGATAGACAGCAGGACAGACCGGCAAACAGTCACTCACACCCAGATCAGTGAGGCAGATAAACAGATACAGACTTAGTAGGCAGACTATGAGTGGAAAGTAAAAGAGATTCAAACTCATCCAGCACGTTACTTCACTGCTTCTCACTGGCTGCTTCATCCACAGGCATTCATTAGTGAATGGAAGCCCTGTTGAGCTTATCGGCCCTTTGAATGCAAACTAGAGTAGAGATTTAATGGAAGAAAAATACACAATGCATCAGATGTGTTTGCATAAAATCTAGAGTGTACTGCTCTGTACAGTTTGACTTTATAAGCATGTTACATTAGTAGTGACACCACAAATCGGTCACATCAAAGCAAAGCATATTTTTGTCCTCAAAAATTTGTTGCAAAACACCTCTGATATCACTAAACTGAGGTGTGGAACATGCCAAAAAGTTTGAGAAGGACGATGGAAAAGTGATGTTCTGGTGGCGACCTGTCAAACAGCCCACTGAGTTAGTGGATCAACAATATTTAAAGCATAGGTTCTCAAACTGTGAACTCTTCAAGTCAGCCGTAAAACAACATTCAGGTGCTCATTTGAATAATGCTTTAGGACAATGTTTGCATACTGCATACGCAATAAGATGCATATTGAATTTCACTTGGTACAGAGCTGCCACCACTTCACAGAGCTTCTGCAGTTGCCATAGTAATGCAAGACTTGTCTTCAGACAGAGGTGAAACATCAACATGGCTGCAAGAGCTAAGAAAAGTAGGGATATTGTTGGCAAAGAAAAAGCAGTGTCTCCTCTGTCTAGAAGTGGTTTGTCTTTTAGCATCAGATCTCACAACTCTGTCTGTTGTAAAGTCTGTGGTGACTAAAAGCAGCAGAACAACTCATTGACTCCTGCATCTCAAACAGAGGCAGCAGCTCGTGGGTGGAGTGTGCCACACGACCAGATGCAGGAAAACAGCAGTTGCTCTGAAAGAACTGCTACAGAGCAGCAAACACGAGCAGGATCATTTCCTCACAGTGTCCTGTATGAGAGGAAAGGTCCTGGTTGGAAGGCAGTACAGATGAGGCCGTGTCTCCCATCTACAGAAATATAATGCGTAAGTACAGGTAGCATTATCCTGTCGAGGAGTAAAAGGGCTGTAAAAGACACCTGACAGGCTGAGGCACCACGTTATCCTCTGATAAGCTTTGGACCATATGATTTGCACAGTAATAAAGCTTGGATTCTGTCCCACATCAATAACGATTGAGCAAGCACAACCTGTTTCACTGTGGAGCACCTGACTATTAAGACTTGAAAACATGTGAGCAGTCTGATTAGACAAGTGTATGAGAGTATTAACATTTCAAGTTTCAAGTTTATTTTATTTATATAGTACCTTTAAAAGCAAAAAGTCTTTGCAGCAAAGCGCTTCACAAACAAAACCTAAGAGTATGTACATACAAGCAACGAGCAAAAAGTTATTTAAAACTCAAGGCATCAGATATAAAATCTGATGTCTTGAGATCAAACACAGTTAAAAGCCAAAGAGAAAAAATGGGTTTTAAGTTGGTTCTTCAACAGAGTTGGCCTCTCTAATGACATCTGGCAGGCTATTCCAGAGCTGAGGGGCTGCTACTGAAAAGGCCCTTACATTTGTAAGCACTAACACACAACAAGCAGTTCTTATGCTTTTTAAGTATATTATCAAAACACAAATTCAAAGTTAGTGCTGGAAAAATCTAAGTCTTGGTTTGATGATAAATTAAAAGTTCACTGAGCAACTGTATATGAACTTGTGACGAGTAAGGTCAATAACCACTAAAGACAGTCAGTTTTAGTGGTAGTGGTGCTCTGAATTGACAAACTTTTTCCAGCATATAACAATGAACAATGATGCTGCTCCTCCTAAATCCTTTCCAGAGTTTAACCAGAGAAATCAGTGAAGAAATTCACTTCAAACTGTGCCATTTTGATCTCATTCAGGAATCCGATCCGAACAAAAGTAGCTACAGATGTATTAGCTGATCTGCCAGCATGACCAGCATGACCTGTTGTCTCACACATATCTGTGCAGACTGCTGTGTCACATTTACACTGCTGCACTTCACATGGTGCACGCAGCAGCAAACACACACACGCGTGCTCTTGCTGAAGTTCTGCACAGTGAATGAACATGACACAACGCTTGTACGTAAAAATGTCCAATTTTAAGAGGCTAGCAAAGGCAAAGTGGCTAAAACTAGAGTCGCACTTCTGACCACACCTGTGCATGACAGCCTGCTCACACACACCTGCACACATACATGCATGTGGGCACACAGCTTGTCATGACCTCTACTAGGATTGGAGATAGAAATGCCAATCCTGCATCTTTAAAAACAATCAAACTGAACCAGACAGTTTTGAGTTCCTTACATTTAAACACTGCAGTGACCTGACAGTATTTGTAGTTGTGGCCTTGGACAGAAAGGTTTGTGTTATACAGCATCCTAAGAATGACTGTATCGACAGTGAAACTTGTACCAGTGGAGCTCCACTGCAGTGTCCTACTTGCAGCTCACATCTCTGCTGTGGTGAGACTCATGAGAGGCTCCTGATGCGCTCTTCCCTGGAGTTTCCTTGGGAAAGCAGAGACAGCAGGGTTGTGAAGCACTGGCCTTGTAACACATCAGAAGCAGCGTGAAGCAGGCGTCGCTTCCCCTCTCCTCCCAGCTCTCGAGCTCTGATCTGACTCTGGGCTCTGTTCAGCCCTCTGCACTGGCGCTGGATCTGCCTAATCTTTCCAGGAGTTTCTATTCAATCTGCCAGCTGGACAAAGGGACAGGAAACAGCTTTTTCCCCCCTCAGAGAGAGGCGGACAGAGAGGGAAAAGACAGAGGTTTTAGAAAAAAATCACCAGAGGAGCAGCTTCTGGTGCTGCTCTTTCTCAGGGAGTGACCCACTGACAGTAAAACAAGCACGACAGCTTCCTGGTGAGCACAGGCGAGCTCCTGCAGCGCGCTCTCAACTCTTCAAACTTTCACTTTGTCACATTTTATCATTTTCAAGAGTTTTATTATGCTGAAATCGTTCAAACTTATTTTTCCCTCATCGATCTTCACTGAGCAGCCTAAGATGACAAAGTGAAAAGTATAGATTTTCTTTTTCGAATTCATTGAAATGAAAAAAAAAATCAAACTATGAGGAGGAAGGAACTGCTGCAGAGTTCAGAGACAAGACTGTGTCGAAGTTCAGATATGGAGAAGGATGTGAAAAAACATTTCTGCAGCACTGAAGGTTCCCAGGAGAAGAGCTGCCTCCATCTTTCTCAAAATGGAAGAAGTTTGGAACATCTAGAAGCAGAAAAGATTCATCACTACAGCTATGTACACACAAAACCAGAAACATGCAGATGACTTCTTTTATTCAGAATTATGAAGCCGTGCATTTGCGTGGTTTAACTTTATAAACTCTCATTGAGATTTTGAGCAACAACTTTGTCTGCTGGGACCAGAGATGTGTTAATGAGGCTCAGACAGGCTCTAACACTGTGACTGCTAATTAGAATAGAATAGAATAAAACTCCATGAAGCTGGATAATTTATTTTATATGAAATAACGTGCCTTTTAGTTTATTTTGCATTTTCTCTTGTCTGTGACTCAGATCAGTTTGTGGCGGTTTGTGGCGAGAGGAACGTGTGAGGTGACACAGTCACAGTGTTTGTGCAGGAAATGGTGTAAACATGGTTTTTGTGTGTACACACATCTCTTTGCACCTGGTTCCAGGGCTCTGCCTGGAGCTGGACGCCTGGACAAACTGTGCAATCTGGGGAGAAGAGCCTGAATGAGAGAGGTGTGTGTGTGTGAGAGAGAGAGAGAGAGAAAACCCAGGAGAACATCTGATGTCTACAATCGTGCCACAGTCACAGTGACTGATCCGTCTCTGATGTGAACATGAACCGAATCTCCTGCTCAGCATCTGTGTGGTCTCACACTGCACTGCTGCTGTTTGACTGGATACCTACATGAGTACACAGGTGCACAGGTGTTCCTTGTAAAAGGCTGGTGACTGTGTGGTGACTACATCACACTCTGCTCTGCAGTAACTCAACAGGCTGAAGAGACTGCAGCGCTGAAGAGGAAACACCGAGGCATGAAAATGAGAAATGGATTCATATCTCTAGAGCATGAAGAGAAGGACTCAGATGGAGAACTGCAGATATTAATCATCAATAATAATCTTTTCATAAATGTTTCTCGTGCTGTGTGTGTTCTCGGAGTTTGATGCAGTTGCATTTGTTGCCGTTACTTATCTAATTCTCAGCGAGTTGTAGATTAAGATTGTAATTAAGTTTATAAATCTATTTGTTCAAAGAAACAGTAATGTCACATCCAGACAGAACATTATTAGACACAAGATGCTCTTTATTAGCTGTTAGTGCAAATAGATGAAATGACCGAATCGACTTGTAAACACGAGATAGCTCTGGGTTGTGGTTAATGTCGGTCCATTCAGTTAGAGACACTGTCTGGTTAAAATGTGTTTCATTTTATGTTCATATGATATTTTTATGTGATACGAGCATATGATGTGTGTAATCATCATGAATACTGACTGGCCTTTCCATCTTGAATTGCAGTGACAGTCTCATAAACACAGATTCAGTCACAGACCTAATGAGTCAATCCTGTCAGCTCATGGGGGCAGGGGGCGGGGCTAAATACACCTGAAACCTCGTCAGTGCCAAGAGAAAGAAAATCAGCTAACACCGTGTTAGCCGCTGCCAGCTACAACCCAACAGGCTACGTCCATGTTAACACGCCTGGCCTCCACACCACTCTGGAATGAGACTGGTCTCTCTGATTGAGTCTGACCAGTCACGACCACCAAACAGTGGAGAACTCCACATAAAAAGGTGAAACCACCAATTTCAGGTTATGAAATATGTGATTATCCTTTAACCAGAACTGATGTCAGTTGGAAATAACAGTGATGCTGATGTGAAGTCACATCCACCAGCCCTGCTCAGAGCGACACCCGTGGTCTAACGTCTGTCTGCATTTTCTCTGTTTACACAGAAGGCGTTCATCATGGCGGGCGTGTATCGGGTTATTGGTGCATTCTCACATTTTAACGATGTGGTCGCAGAAACGACTTCCTCTCGCCGCACTGTTGGAATTTATACAAGTTACCTGCAGGCATCGGTGCGGTCTTCTCATACTTCACCGTCCGTCTCCTCCAATAGAACAACCCCGGGCCTCTGAGCTGAGCCAGAATATCACACTGCACAGAACTGCCAAGCAAAGCAGAGCTGGAGTCAAGTCTGCTGTGAACTGGAGACTCAGCTGGCTGTTTCACATCACATCCCTCTCTCCTGCTGCCTCCCCATCACATTGTTTTGTGATTGAGACTGTTTTTGAGCCGTGCAGCCCTTCTTTTCACTTGGCACGTCGCTATTCACACTGTAGACAGACTTCACATGATTTCTAATAGACGCATCTGACAGGATGTTGCATTCATCGCTGGAGCTGCGCAATCAAACCCTGAAAATTCCCCCATTTCTGTCTGGAACCGCTCCAGCTGCTGTTTAAGGGGCAGTTTGAATTACGGTCAAGTTTCAGTCTGTGATTTAATCAAATTTTCTTCTCTCTCATGTGGAAGGACGCATACTTTATGACATTATAAATTTTATTAGTGATTTTTTCTACTGTTTTTAGAATAAGAATAGTAGAAGGGTAATTCCTACATAGACACAGAATAACCCGAGCGATGACAGTAAGGCGAGAAACACATTTTATAGCTGCGTGAAAACTAGTTACCACAAATAACGCTATGTGCTTTCATGGACCACAAGTTCTATTGGCTACCATGAAAAGCAGCAGGACAAAAGCTAAAAGAGGTGCAACGATTCTTTCCAATCAGCTGATCGAGTGCACGTGCATGCTGCAATCATGGCTATCTGCAGTTACATACATGAACCTGTGGCAGGCAAACAACATTTTGTTTTATTTTAATA
The DNA here is from genome assembly GCA_900303245.1 of Selene dorsalis. NCBI lineage: Eukaryota > Metazoa > Chordata > Actinopteri > Carangiformes > Carangidae > Selene > Selene dorsalis. The sequence continues at coordinate 9,174 of OMNW01035514.1, read as the reverse complement.
CTGCTAACAACAATAAGTTGCAAGAATGCAAGTCAAATATCATCTTGACAGAGCAAGAGCAATTGGCGTCATTCTGATGATCGTCCATGACCGCAACCCGAGTTTCTGCAACATTTCTCTGTTTCAAATTAAAAGCCCTCTAGTGTTTCAGAGGCCAGAAACCCATAGCTCCACTTATTTATTGTGAAACATTTGCCGCCAGTGTATGCAACAACACACACGGAGGTTTCAAATGGCAACAAAGCAAAGTGCATCAGATTGAATGGATCGAATAGATGAGATGAGCCAGCCAGATTAACAAACCTCTCCAACCACAGGAAAACACCGAAACGCTTTCAACAAATAGTTTTCTTCGGTTTTCATTCACAAATGAAAACTGTTTTTATCAAAGGTCAAGAGGGATCTCCCGTCTTTCCTCTGATCCACATCTAGAAACGTAGCTGGATCGAGGCGTGAACACACTGGCATGCTCCTCACACTTGTTATGTGTGAAATTTGGATCAGCTGGGGTATGTGAGGCTGAGAGCCAAGAAAGCTGGGGAGACACAGAGAGGGGGCCCATGAGTGAGAGGGCTTGAAACACGATCTGGTTAATTGTGGTTCTCTCTGGTTCCATCACTCTGTTGGTCTTTGTCTCCCTTCTGCTACTCTCCTACAGCGGCTGTTTACTAAACAGGAAGCTAAACCCCAGGCTGGGATAATAAAGGCTGCATGCCTCTTTGTGTTAATGTCTCCTTTCACTGAAGAGATTGGGGTAATCAAAAGATAAACAAAGTTAGATTTATGTCTTTTTAAAACTGTTTAAATTAAAACTTAACGAAAGTAAAGACCAAGGGAAAAAGGAACATGGAGGAGGAGGAGCAGAGAGTCCAGCTGTCCGACACAGAAAGGAGGTCAATTATTGAAGTTTTTTTTCCAAGCAAAGTTTTGCATGTCACCTTTAGCCTCCTGAAATGATCCCACACTTTGGATTTCCTTCCCGATATACCAGTATGTAATTACTGCAACAGACTGTGCTGTGTTTACTGGTCCCGCCTGTGATGTGTGTGTGAGGAAAAATAAAGTTGTTTCTGCTGTTCATCATATTATGTTTGTAAGGCCCATTTATTACTTTATTACTAAACATTCCCAGATACACAGACTAAATATGCTAAATTCCGTTATTATCTGAGAACCACAGGAACCGATTGTGTAAACAAATTACAGAATGGCCATGACCCACTATTAGGGCCCAGACTTGGATTTTAGTTCGAAATCCTGAGCTGTGGTGAACAGACCAAGGAATTTTGTACAAAAGGGACTCTAAAATTTATCTTTGTGACTTTGGAAGATAAATAGTTGTTTTGTATGAATCAGATCACTGAAGTGACGCCTCACATTCACTCAAGATAAGCGTTAACATGTGGTTTTATGAGGGATCAACAGTTTCTAGGCTTGGCCAATTACAGGTGCCTTTTTTTTTTTTTTTGCATTTTTCAATTATTGGTATTGCTATTTTTTAACTGGTAAAATTAATAATAGGTTAACAGATAAGATTAGGAGTGGAAAAGTAAAATTAATAAATTAAATTAAAGAGGAACTATGCAAGGTCACTTTTCCTCTGTTTTGCTAATCCCCCTGCAGGCCATGTAAGTTAGTTTTAGCCTTAACTGTCGTAAACAACAGATTACGGGCTACAGAGAGCGTTTGTTTCATGGTGCGCAGAGACACCGGGTCCGCGGCCAAGTACTGCACTGATGTTGCAAGGTTGGTTTTCAGCCAAGAGACGACAGGTGGAAGACAGAGAGCCTCCATTCTCCCTGTAACGAGTTACAAGTCATTTATCTAACCAACACAATTACTCTGAAGCTGTTTAATTAAGGTAAAATGTAGCATAGTTATGGGGAAAATCCTGCAGAATAATAATCCTTTAAATAAATACTAATTAATTTAAAAGGTGTTACTGTCCATGTCAAGTGGTCCAACCCACAACGCCATCTGGTTGATTACACATAACAAGTAGCAGCCAATCACTGCTGAGGGCTGCTGTTTACACACACAACACAGCAGCTCTGGTGAAGCTGTCTAAAAGAAAACTGCAGACACTGATGAAACTGTAAGAAACAATCACAACCCAACACACTCTAATGCACAAGTCCATCAGTTGGTCCAAGTGCAAGAGGGAGAGACAGGAAGCGAGAGGAGCCAGCCCTAACACTAAAGCTAAAGTCACTGGCTGATGTGAAGAGCATTAAATAAGAGTTGAATTACTGAAAGTCATCAAAGAGGAGCAGAGAACATTGTTTGGGACGTTCAGGAAAACATATATACATATATATAATATGTAAATTATTCAGAGAGGAGGCCTGTGTGGAAACGCTGAATCATACAAGTGTAATATGGACACATCACAAGGCCCAATCTAACATCTGAGCTTTTGTATGTAGTCCAACTGAACCTCCACTTGGTTTGCACTGGAAGCACTCAGAGGCCACTATCATTTAGACAAGATATATGTGACAAAATCCTGTGAGCTACACAGGATTTTCTTTGCCCGATCCATATCTACTCATTACGGGCCACACAGCGTGGTGCAATATGTCCTAATTGTGTGTGTGTAGATGTCCAACCAAACCCATACTTCCTCCACTCCTCCATCCACTTCCCTCCCTCTGTAATGCTGTTAGCCACATTTTGCATCTGTGCTCATTCATACTAGCAGCAACGTCCTACCGCTCACTTTCCAAATCAAATCATCCAAAACACACAGAGGTCACTGTGTATCCTGGGGCTACAGAGACAAAACTCCCCTGGGAAACTGTGGGATTCCAGCTCTCACAAGAGATATTTTCACATGCGTGCATTCTTAGTCGCTGCACAGCTCTGTGGATATCGTAAAAAGCAGCGGAGGGAGACACGGCTCTGCAGGAACGGCTTTTTAAACTGTCAGCTCATCATCCTGAGCAGCTGAGTGCACTGGATGCCACACATGCTTCGCTGCCTTTCAACCCACGCTCAAGACCCTCACACACAAATACACACACATACAAACAAGCATGAAAATACACACCCACAAGCTAACGCAGACAGATGGACAGGTGTGCATACACAGGTGTGGCTAAGGAACACATGCACATGAACAGAGGCAAACACACACACACACGCACGACCTCACTCATGGGTCCAGTGTAGACTTTCACCACTTACCTACAACCATTAACGTGAACTCAAAACCTCTTTTGACAGACTTCCGATACACCTGATTGGGGAGGTTGGCGAAGCCGACATAGCCCTCCAGGTTCCGCTGCTGGAGGGAAACACACAAACACAGAAACACACCTTCTGTTAAAGCATGAGGCGCAAAGCATGAATATAAGCTCTAAAAGATGAAATCTGAATGAAAACACAGATTATTGGCCTTTAGGCAAAAGATAACAGACAAGAGAAACACAAAAACACACATTCATGTCATTATGTGCATACAAAGAGACAAAAATCTTGTTTTTTTGAACCTTCAATTAGCATTTCTGTGTCCTGCAGTGACAAAGGCCCTTTGAAGTGAAGTGCAGCTGGGATAAATACAAGAGGGGAATAAGAGCTGTTTTAAGGGGGAAGAGAGGTGAGGGCCGACTCAGAGAGAAATAACAGGCTTTCCCCCGAGGAGCATGGGAATAAGAAGTGGAGTCAACACTGCCAAAGTCCATTTAAACAAGTTAGCGAGAACAGAAAAGTGACGGAAGCCAATGAAAGCAGCAAATCTACTCCTCATAAAGTTAAGTGGATGAAGACAAGGTGACACAAACAAATAAATCCAATCTCCCTACGTGCTGAATCATTTCCATCATGTCCCTCACGTAGGGCGGGTCGTGGTGAATCTCAGTCCAGACCACAGCTCTCCAGCTGCTCGCTCCCTCTACCACAGAGGTATCTCTTCATCACTTCCTCCCTGGCTCGACTCCTCCCTCGGCCTGACTCTATCTCCCAGCTCGCCGTCAGATAACAGCTCCCTTCCCCCCCTTCCCTCCACCGCGGTCGCTACATGATGCAAACACAATTGATTTGTGGCCTCTGGGGCTCTGTCATGCATGGCACTGATGGAGAGCTGCCATGCTGTGCTGACAGAAAGAGCCACACAACCACCTACAGCTGAAATTAAGACCGATTCAAAATCCCAGGATATCACAGACTGAGCTCTTCCACAACTAAATGTGGCCAGAGAAGTTGAAAGGATAAAAATTGGATTCATAAAAGTTTAGAGCTGAAACTAATTTTGTCTTTTAATCACATAGTCGCTCTACCAGATAAGAAAAAATAACCCCATAAACTATTTAAATACTCTAAATGTCACTGATTCCGTTTTTTTCAAATGTGAGGAGCTGCTGCTTCTCATTGTAACACAGTATACAGATACATACTGATGCTGGACAAAGCAGGGGCCAGATGCATAAATGATGCATTCACATGAAAACCATGCAAAGGCCAGTTCCCATCTTATTCTAATTCAGTCTTTATAACACAGAATGTGCACTCGTCTCTGTGAAGCTCAGAATAAAACAGGATTGTACATTCACAGTGACTGAACTCATCTGTACTTCTGTGCTTCAGCTTCACAGTTCTTCTCTGTGCCTCCTGATTTTTCTATGTAAACTGACTGATTAATCCTCCATATATGGCTGACTGACTGTGGAGGAGTGGGAATGAGGCTCATGAGGCTCATGCACACACTGAGGTTAGTTTGATGGTCAGCAGTTAGACACACAGTTTAACCAACAGTGTCTGCTCATTCTTTATTGCTTCTATTCACTTTCA
>OMNW01035513.1:42744-67197 GCA_900303245.1 Selene dorsalis | reverse complement strand
TGAGACAAAAGTGAAGAATTCAAATTTCTAATGACCTTTCAATTTATATATAAACCATTTGTGGGTAAAACACCATTATTAATCACCCTATGATGAAGTTCCTCTCACTGTGGAGCTACTTTCAGTTCAATGCTTTGGTTTCACGGCCTTCAGCCTAAAAGCCCCCACAGAGTCAGGCAGAACAAACGCAAAATGGACTCTGCAGAGGTCCACGTCATTCAAAGCACACGTCAGCAGGGCATATCCACACAAAGCTTACATTTTTACAACCACACCAGGGCCACACACTGCCACAAGATTGCGCCATGACAGAAAGTGTAAACAATAGTGCTCAAGGTTTGTGGAAAATGTGAGAAATTAACATGAGAAACGGAGGCAGTTGGTACGCAGTGGTCCGCTTGACTATGAAAGACTATGAAACCTCAAACGACTGCAACATGCCACGCGGAGTCCCACGCGGTCCGCTCACAGTACGCCCGACTCTGTGTGGGCCTTTAGTGCACCGGGTTTGATCTCACCACTCTGGTGGTCTCCAGCTGCAGTAGGCAGCTGCTTGAGGAGAGAAGCTGAAGGCTGTGATTAGTAGGGGGGCCTGGACTCACTGTTGTGCATGTAGGATGCAGGACATCCTCTTCTTCTCCACAACATTCAGGCAGGTTAGAGCAGCAGCTACAGCAGCAGCCAACATCTCACATACAATTGCAGTGACAAACATGATCATGTTATCAGTAATTGTGTATATGTCTATATAAATTATATTGCTCCCCACAGCTCTGTGTCCTCTCCACACAGAAAGATGGGGATTTCAGTGGGTTATTTAAAAATAAAGGGGATATCATAAGGGTGACATATCACTGGAGATGTCACTGTTTTGATGGACACATAACAAACCCATGCTGCTTGCTGCATACTGCTCGGTTGATGCTATACAGAGCCTAATGCCAGGCAAATTAACCGCAGTAATTAACCACTGTAAACCACTGTCACGGTGATAATTAAAATTTAACTGGTAATATTAACTGTCTGGCATTTCTGTCTTGATTTAACACCAGAGTGGCGACCGCTTCATCTGTAGCTCCAACAACACCTGTACTGTACCTGCACCTGTGAGTTCATGGATACATGGAGCATATAGAGCTATTAATGCTAATGTTGCTAATCAGGTTGCCATATCATCTTTAAAGATAATTATATGGGGCCCTAGGTTTTAAGAGGGCCCCAGAGGGAAATACCAAATATGTTTCTTTTAAGATTGATTCTCATATTGCATCAAAGTAGTTTCCTGTCACAAGAACAAGACACACAGGACAGCTCCAGAAAAACATAATGTGCTACAGCCATAATAATGAATAATCTCTCTCTCTGTCTCTCTCTATATATAGATATATATATATGTAGTTGGACAGTGGGGTACTGTGATTCAGTGTTCTGATCACAGTGTAGAATATCTAGTTATGCAGTGGCTGTTTACTTTAATCGTTTGTACAAAGTGTTGGTGATGTATTGGTGTCAGCAGTACCACCCCTTGTTTTTACTAGGTATCAGATTGTAAAGAAAATCAGTGGTATTACACATCATTACTCCAGACAGGAGCCCCATTTAAAACTAAAATGGGATTAGTGTACATTAGATGTTCCCATTCACATCTCATTTACGTCTGTCTTCAGGTGGAGCAGCTTCATGTGTTAAGAGGCCCCAAATACATCCAGTGAAATCATTTCATTAGCAGCACTTCACAAGGATAACGCTTCCTCATATGTGTAATGTAAATATGATAATGAATGATAAAAACATGAACATATGGGCCGATTAAAGCATTGTTGTTAGATTATTTGTTACTCAGTAGCAGTAAATGCTGTTCCAGTTTACTTTCCCACAGATAATCTCCCACATTTCTTGTGCTGCAGCTCAACAATATGTTTATTTGCCCCCCTCTATAAATAATAACCACGCGCAAAGCCATCATTTAGTGGGTGCGCACACTTACCAAACATGCAATTTAATGCCCCTTATCTGGGAGTAAATCAAGTCAATCAGGTCCAAAGTATGACGGTAGTCATGGAGATAGTAAAAAAAGATCAGACTGGAAGTACGCTTTGGTACTTCAGGTACAGTATGGTTGGTCAATGTGTTTTCAAAGGTTAAAATTATATCGCCACCTGCTGGTGTGGCAGCAATGCACAGAGTTTTGATTGTGTTTTTGGCATTTACATATGGACAGAGATTTTTTTTTAAAGTGCTGGTGTGGATGCAAATGTTTTTTAAATGGAGTACGGAAAAACTCTGTTTTGAAAAATGCCTGGGTACACATGAACTACTCTAGATAATCTAAAGCAGGAGTCAGGAATCACGTTTGGCCTGGGGCTAAATATTTTAGAAGCCCTTACATGGTGGGCCAGTACAAAAAACAAAGACTAATTTAACCCTCTGCAGTCGATGGACGCGCCTGTGCATCTAAATCACATGACAGTTTCAACTTTTTCTTCTTTACTACTTTTCCAAATACAGGGGGAAACAAAAAATTATATTATATTATTAAAAAAAGTACCTTTTTTTTTCCAAACGCAGTATAGTACCGTTTTAATTTGGTACCACGGTACGTTTTTAGTAGCGGTATACTGAACAAGTCTAGTTGCTATGTGTCCAGGAGCTGAGGAAGCCACCTACAGGATCTGGCACTGAATCAGGGAGCCAGCCGCTGCGACTTGGAAGTGGTTCTCTGCCATGGATGAGGCAATAGGTGGGAGGCCATCTATTGAGCCTCCCTTCCTCATTGCCTCAGCCTGGGTAGAGTCAGTTTCAGTCTCCCCTAATTCAGTGCCATCTGATTCAGAGGTAGACTGCGGCTGCAGAGTTTTTAAAGAGGGAAGAGAAGAGGGCAGAGGAGAGGGAAAGGAGAGAAGATTGTTGTCTTTACTTGAAAAGATTGTGGAAGAAATGTAAAGTAGCTGGATGAAAAATGAATGAATAAATAAAATAGAAACCTTTCTGAAAAACAAATGTGCATTGACTGAGAACTAATATTTACATGTTAGAAATTCTATCAATTTCACATTATACTATCCTGTACTATAACTAACAATGGGTTTAAGATTCATGGATAACTTAGAACAGATACAAAGGCCATATTTATAATTAACTCCATTACAACAATTTACATTAGCTGGAAATTAGTTGATTAACTTGTTTTTAATGTGTCCTTAATTGTAGCTGTGCTCCTGAAGAGCTAGTGGAGTGTTGCGTGGTGCTGATAGAGCAGCAGCCATGTGACTGTGGAGCCGCTCCTCACACTGCAGCTCTAGATGAAGCTTACCCTCTGTAATCTGGCTCTGGTTGTTCCTCCACTGGGTCAACAATGTCACCCTTGCAGGGCTACCCTGGTTCAGTCCATGATGCTCAAGTTTTTAAAAATAGCCCCCTCTTTGTAAACAGCCTGTACCCACCTGAAGGCTACTGCATTCTGGGTGATGGTGGATAGCCCTGCTCGTCACAGTCCATTGCACTCTTCACACCTTACAGGGAGCCAGTGAGGAATGCAGTTGAAGCCAGGTACAACAGACACCAGGTCAAGGCCCGTTCGGTCATTGAGAGAGCCTTTACAGTGGAGGTGGGGAGCTGTTGACCTCGACTGGGGATATTGTCGGGCGGTGGGAGGAATACTTCGAGGATCTCCTCAATCCTGCTGTCATGCCTTCCACAGAGGAAGCTGAGGCTGGGGACCCAGAGGTTGATTTATTCATCACCCAAGCTGAAGTCACTGCGGTGGTTTGGAAGCTCCTCAGTGGCAAGGCGCACCGGGATTGGATGAGATCCACCCTGAGTACATCAAGTTGCTGGATGTTGTGGGGCTGTCTCTGGCTGATACGCTTCTGCAGCATCGCGCTGCAGTCAGGGACAGTGCCTTTGGACTGGCAGATCGGGGATCACACTCCTCAGCCTCCCAGAGAAAGTGTATTCCAGGGTAGTGGAGAGGAGAATTCAGCCGATAGTTGAACCTCGGATTCAGGAGGAACAATGCGGTTTTCGCCATGGAACACTGGACCAGATTTATACCCTCCACAGGGTGCTTGAGGGTTCATGGGAGTTTGAAAAGGCATTCAACCGTGTCCCTCGTGGCATTATGTGGGAAGTTCAGGAGTATGGGGTTGGAGGCCCTCTGCTGAGGGCTGTACAGTCCCTGTACGACCGGAGCAGAAGCTTGGTTCGCATTGCCTAGTTAAAAGACACTGAAAAACCTAACTCCTCCACTTCATGATGTAAACACAAGAGTGTTGGGTTTGTGGATCACATCACAGTCTCACACAGTCTTATCTGACCATTCTTTAATAACCATTGAATTAATTTACTATACTTACTACTAACAAGTTATACTTTAGCTGGGAAACAATCCCACTACAGCAGATGTTTATCTGACACTGCTGTTTCTAGATTTAAATCATTTATTCCAGCGAATCTTGCTGCCACACCTCACAGTAATATGATGGGCCGCTAAGTACTGTCATTATTTGTTGCACCTTGTAGTTTGGCCTTGGTGTCTCGCACTCTCTCTGTGTTTCCACAGATCTCTCCAGAGCTCCATCCCTCTGCACCAACAGCCTCCTGCATCACCTCCTTTCTCCTGCTGTTAAACCGGCCTGCCCTCCCTGCTCATGACCCAGTCTCCCATCCAATAGTTCCATTAAGCTGGTCTGCTCCCGTTGCCTCTCCTGCCCACCAGAAAGCTGCTCCACCATTTCTGATTGCATTTCCATGTTTTCCATACTCTGTGTTGTAAACTGTCCTCTTGCCTGTATACGACATCTATTGCACGTCTGCCCATCCTGGGTGAGGGATCCCTCCTCTGTTGCTCACCCTGAGGTTTCTCCTGTTTTTTCCTGTTGAAGGGTTTTCTTGGGAGTTTTTCTTCAGTTGATGTGAGGGTCTAAGGTCAGAGGATGTTGTCATGATGCTGTGTAAAGCCCTTTGAGACAAACTGTTTGTAAAAACTAGGGCTATACAAAGAAAATTGCCTTGCCTTGCCTAACAAATGCTGATAGAGGGCCAAATGTTGAAATGCTGTACAAAAGCAGCTTGTGTGATGAGTCCAGTCTGTTGTCATGGTATTGCCTTTGTTAAGTAGGCTAACAGAATGCTACCGAGGGTGATGTTTTGTTTACACATTGCCTTGGAATGTTGCCTTCCCTCTATCCCAAAGGCTGCCAGTCATTTTTTTTGCATTGTATTTTATATTTGGAAAATGGAAAAATACATTGTTTTAATTTGATTCATTTTTGTGGCTGTATATTTTGTAGCTTATTTTGATACACTTATAAGTTGGGTATTTGGTATTTTATATGAAAATACATTTTGAACCTTAGTAAAGCTAGATGTACTAGATGGCAATTCCTTTAATAGCCTATGTTTTTCCCCAAAAGATTTTGTGCAAAGTAGATTAATCTTACTCCCCAATAATATAGAACATTTTCTTTATTTAGCCTACATAAAGAATGCATTTGTGGCTTGTCAAAAGGTTCTTAATAGTTTTATTGTCATATCACACAATCAAGAGCGGAGCAGCTCCAAACAAATAAACATAAAGAAGAAGTCTGCACACTAATGTGCAGTGAAATTCAATTAAAAGTCATAAATATTGATAACTGGACTTTCTCTTCAACCGATAAACAGCTGATGCGACAGATGCTGATGGAAACAGTTCTTTGCCAGATAAATGCGAAATACGATTACGTTGCATGCAGCAACATAAACAGCCGTACGTCTTCTCTACTGTTATTGTTCTTGCTCTGCAATCGACCTGTTGGTCCTGGATGCACTTCTCTTGGCTTTCGGTGAAGTGTTTTTGAACAATCTCCCAAAACTGCTTGGAGCGCTGCCATTCCCATACCACAGGTTGCCTCTGACTTCTTATGGGATTTAAAGCTTGGTGGATAGTCATCTGATGATATATTGACATGTGTGTACCAATTAACAAAAAAGCACCTGTATAACTTCTGCTATAGGCTATTTGTTAATAGATGCCTGTGCGATCCATGTTTCTTTCTTCTTGCGGCTGCAGTTAGTATCACTTAGTGGAAGCCAGGCAGAGGCTCCTATTAGTATTTGATTTTGTGATTCAGCGCAGAAATGAATGGAAACACATTAAATTGCAAGAAAACAGTTCGATACACCAATATGATCACAAAACAGCTCATGATGTCATTACGTGCTGCTTTTTATTCGATTTAATGGTCTTAGATGGAAACGCACTTGAACCGGCATTATTCACATTCATATTTTTTTTCATCAATCTTTAGTTCGATCGACAAGTGGATGGAAACATGTCAATAGACCTTCAAAAGTCACTGACTGAAAAAGCAAGAACTCTTATTTAGCCACTAAATTATTTCCCTGTGGCTTCTTTCATGACTTTCCTCTCTTACTGTAGATGCTTAACATTTCCTGAAAGCTTCATTTCTGATGCCAATTGGAGATGCAGGGAACACTTGATGCACTTCTTGACCCACGAGGAGGAGTGTATGTAAATGATTTGACGTATCACTTCCTTTCTCACCTCCTCAATGCAGAGCGCATCTTCCCACCCCACATTGCAGTGGGCAGAAGATTTATCACACAGTAGGCTGTGGCTGCATTTCTGAGTGAAGTGCTTACTGGTGTGAACAGTACAGGGCTGGATGATTTGACTGATAATTCATATCTCCAGAGGCAAAGGATGGGGGGGCTGCGATTGAAAAGAAAAAAAGACGTCAGTGTATCAGGCAAACCACTCACTCTAACTGTTAATGTTAATCTTTCCCCTGCCAACCAAGAGATGGAAGTCATTAGATCAGACCCTGCAGAGAGAGGCAGGCAGTGGTTAACGATGTGAAGAGAGGGAAGGATAACAGTCATGACAGGACAGAGGGGAAGTGACCGTGACTTGACTGTCCACTGTAGAAATGTTTCATTAAAGACTTTAAAGATTTTGCCATCTGACAAATTCCCCGTTGTTTCCTCCAACCAGGAGCTTTTCGCAAGATTAGCATCCAATAGTTTTCTGGCCCATTTGTGCCGTCATGAAGTATTAAACCGAAGCAAATCCCAGCACCTCTATTAGAACAGGTCAATCCTGCTAAATGATTCTTTTCCAATGGACTCATTCCCTCTCTCCTGGAAAAAAGAAAAAGAAAAAAGAAAAACGAACTCTTTCCAGGCAAAAACAATTCAAGAAGTCTCACTTTCAGCGTGTTGGCCAGTGGTGCAACATGTCTGACTGGTGGCTCATCTTCTGTGTCACTGTGCACTGTCCCAAGCCAATTGTCACACTTCAGAAAGCTTTGAATTTCAATCCAGCGTCTCCTCCTATAACACCTCAGTAACCACGGCCACCACTGTGTCTGTCTTGCTCCTATTTATGGATCACAGGGCACGAGAGGCAACTGATAGGGAGATGTAGTGTTTCACACGTGCTCACACAGACTGAGACACCATGTGTGACAGGGCTAACGTAGCTAACGTTGACTGGGTGGCAGGGACACTGCAGGAAAGCCCACTTTTGATCGACTGCTCTTGTCCATCAGTTCACTTTGGTCCTGAGCGAGACAGCTGACAGCTAGAAAACACTGGCAGGATATTCATGACTCCCAGAAGATGGTTCATGATATCATTCAAGCTCATTGAATACGCAAATAGCAAACATCAAAGGACCACCATGAAAAGAAAGCAACAATAGTTGGCATACCCATACATACACACACACACACATACACGTACATGCACATTTCATATGATACATAAACAGCATTTAAATTGGCAAGATCAGTACATTTCAAAGGAACACGGGGTGATAAACTCAATCACACAAATCTCCTGTGCGACATTGGAGATGCAAATTTGAGGTGTTTACAAATGCCAAAGCATTTAGACAGTGCTGACATTTGTCGAAACAGAGTGGAAGCTATTGTACCGCATGTTACAACATCTGCTTGAATAATTAGGAAGGTTATTGTCCCGTGTTCGTGTGAAGCGTTGGAGATGTAGACTATGTGGTTTTAGACATCCCAGCGTAGTTTTCTCTGGAGATCTAGTAACAACAGATCAAGTGAGCCAATCAGAAGAGAGGAACAGAGTCTCTCTGATGTTTCCTTTAACTTGAACCATCTTGCTTGATGCTCCCTGTCAACCTGCAGGAAGCAGCGGTGGTGGGTGGGGCTCAAGACCTGGTCCAGAACTTCCTGACCTTGTTATTTTCAACACAAATACAAATACTGCAGTAGCACTGACTGTGTGTAATGTCTGCAAATGCATTGACAATTCTTTTTTTACATTTTTAATATTGGACACAGTCTAACATTATCATTCCATTCACATTGAGCCTACGAGTTATACAGAGAGTTGATGGAAGCACATGAAATACGTGTTGATGGGCCCCAGGGAGTGTTTTTTCAACTCTTCAGAACAACACAAGACACCCTCAGCAGAATGAAACGATAAGGGACAGATGAGTGGGTAGGAGCTGGGGGTGGCATAAAATGATTCACCATGGCCTAATTCACTCTTTGGTCACTCTCAGTCCTAATGTTTCAGAGCAATTTTACACCCTCCCCTTGATATGCTGGCAGTTGGCCTCGGCTTCACTCTCAGGAGTCAAAAGGCTCAGGCACCACTGGCTCCTTCTCAGCATGTCTTACGCCGCGGCCCAGCATTTCCACAGAGATGTGTCGTCACCGCAGGCCGAGACAAACATGTGCCCGGCAGAATCAGTACAACAGATGAGTCTGAAATCGTGCCTCGAGGCGAGCTTTTCATCCGCTAACTCAAACCCCGGTTCTTGCCAGATGACTACCGGCTGCTCCAAACCGAGAGTCAGTGCTTTGATAAAGTGATGCAGAGCCGAGGGATGTCTGCAGATATGGGGTTCTGCAATCTGATAAATATTGAAGGCGAGAGTTCAGCTCGGTTCACTGCCCAGTGGTGATGGCTGGCTCTGAAGCACGTTTGTTTGGGTTGGATGTCCGCCGGCCCATTCCACCTGGCCAGAGATGAAAAATCCAACAGAGGTATATAACAGTAGGCTTCTTAATATTGCACACTTCCACCTCAATGTTGGTTTCCACAGAAACAGGTCGAGCATTTACCGTCCGTATCGCTCACTTTATCTGTCTATGTCTTGAGATCTGCCTCATCTCACGCACACGTGAACCACTGGTGTTTCAGTAAAAAGGAAAATAACAAAAAACCTGCTTAACTCCTCCATCATTTCACTGTGACCAAATTGCCAAACGCTGTTTGACAGAATGAGGCTGGAGAGTTGCCTATAGCTCCACTGAGAGATGTCAAAAGGCTGTGCAGAGAGAGATTTTCATTTGACAGTCACCAAAGCCAGGCTTCTATTTCCCCTGACTTCTTTTCTCTGTGGCTCAAAATGGCTGGCGAATTCTGTCTGGGTAGATCACAGGACAGGAGGACTTGCTCAATATCCCCCAATTAGGGTAAAAAAGGAAAACTAGTTAATTGAGAGAGCCGCTGCTCTGCATGAACCCTCAGCTTTACAATCAAGAGGTGTTATCCTGTTGGGCTTTGTTTGCTGAAGGCCATGAGTTCAAGAGAAAGCGACGGAAATGAGGCCTCTCGGGGTAAATGGGTTCTGTGCTCCAGAGTAAATGGGAAGCAGTGACGATGAAACCTCTCCACCTACATTAAATCGTATCCTGGGAATGTTTGGATGGAGGCAAAGGCAAGTAAAGCGAAAGTTGTGAATGCACCAAAGGCTGAGCAGTCACATCCAGATGATAGACAGAGTGAAATATCAGTAATCTGCATTACCAACAACATGCCTCCACAAAGCTCTGATTGTGTGTAAAGTAAAAAAACAACAGCAGCTGAGGTGTATGATGATGAAGTGCTTTGATTTTGGTGTGAAAAGTTTAAAGGTCAGCGTGATTGCTGCATTTCGTGTTTCCTGTGGCTTGAAGGTGGTAATTATAACATTTTAAAGGGGAGCTATGCAAGTCTTTTTTCTCTACAGAGCTCCCCCTACAGTTTCAGAGTGCATATTTTCATTGTTGTTCATCATATTGTCATTAAAACTCACAGCTAACATTTGCATTTGTTTTCAACTAGGCTGGGGAGAGGGCAATCCGTGGAGCGATGTCTACCGTGATGGGTAACGTTAACAAGAGATTATGGATTACCGGGCATGTTTGTGTCGTAGTGCCGTAAAGCAGTCCGTGTCTCTCAGGAGGCGAGATCTGGGACCCTGGGTCAGAGGCTCTGATCTCACAACGGTTGGTTTTCAGCAGAGAGCCTTCACTCTCCCTGTAACAAGTCATTTAACCATCACAATTACTGCAAAACTGTTTTTTGATAGTGAAAATCTTGCATAGTTCCACTTACAACACATGGATGATAAATTCACAAAGACAAAGCACAGTATTGAAATAAGATAACATGAGCACGATACACAAGAGGAGAATGTTGAGCAATGAAAATAGTCATTCAATAGAAATAAGGACCTGACTCCTAGCAAGGGCGCTCATTTTAGTGCAGTGCACAATGGGATTGAGTGAAATGCTTTTATGTACAGTTTTAAGTATTTTGTTAAGATAAGATAATCCTTCATTTGTCCCACTGGGGAAATGTACAAGGTTGCAGCAGCAGCAGCCAACAGCAAAGAAATGTATAGCATAGATAATAAATAGCAAATAGCAATAGCCGCATTTGTTATGATGGATCATCATTCAACATTCTTTTTGATGACCCCTGACTACTGATTCAGGCTTCAGTCAATCAGATAAAGATTTCCATTTGTTTTTTGTTGTTCTGTTATAAGAAAAAAAAATTCTGTTGTTCAGGTCTGTTGGTTTTTGTTACGTTCAAAGAATAGTGGCACAGCATTTCTCTCCTCCTTTTATAAAGGAAGGGCCAGAGTTTCCTTAGCAAGAGGAGATAAGACATAAAGCACTGAAGCTTTGAAAAGTTTGACCAGCTCTGATCATGGCTGCTGCTTAGGTACATCAAGGTCATTTCACTTTTCTATCAACCTTCCTACATAAAAAAAAAAAAAAAAAATCGTTCCAAGTCTCTGACTAATGACATTTTTTAATTATCATCATCATTAATAAAACAGCAGGAGAAGCCATTGTGTGTCTGTATTTGAGTCTAGTGTTACATTTAAAGGATGAGGCCAAGACCAGGGGTTGATCTCTATTGGTTCTGACAAGCAAAGTCCTCCAGTCAAACTGTGATCATGTAATGTTGCCTCTACACAAAGGCATGACACTATCGCTGAAACCTGCTGTGTAGTAGGATAATCTATTGAAATCATTTCCCAGAAAAGCTAAGACACCATTTATGTTAGGAGGTTTACAGGTGATTACGCTGCCTCATACAGGCAGCGCCAATTAATGTTGTGCTTCACGCCTGGGCACCATAAATGTTGGGCTCTACCTCAATAGAGGGGGCTATTTACAGTGCACTCATGAGTGTAATTGGCTATCAAATTAGTAAAATATTAACTCTGAGGACGGAAAACGTGTTAATTATGTAACCGGGCCTCAATTTTGAGGCCTGACATAAATAATGACGACTCATCTCACGGCCAGTAGATGTTCCGATTTCTTCTTCTTTTGTTTTGATGACGGTAACGTTCAAGCAGGAGTAGCCAAAGATCAACGTGAAATAAGATAGTTATCTACCCGTATCGCAGACAAAGGAATAATAATAACTCCCCATGGGCAAAATAAAAGTAAATAAACATTTACACACAACTTTTGCACATGGAAATGCACATGAGCTTAGCTTCAAGAACTGTATGGAATGTCTTTTTGAGTGAAAAATGAGTGGAGAAACAGATGGAAAAATATAAAGATTTTTTGTTGTGTGTGTGTTAGGATGTTGAATTTTTTTCTCCCGATAGCCAAGGCCTGAGAGAACTATATTTGAAAGAGAAAAAGCTTATTCATTGTGAATCTGTGTGTTTTTTGACTTAAATTCTGTGACATTCAATTTCTATAACTATTAATCCATTCACGTGAGTTCGTTTCAGCATATATATTGTGATAGCCCAGGTTGTCCTGGAGAAAAAAAAGACATTCATTACTTGATTGTGCGTGACAGGGTTGAGATTATACATGCATTAATAGACAGAGAGACCAAGCAGACATAAAATAACAAAAACTGGCTTGGTCTTTCATCAAAATAAATTAATATATAGGATTTAATTTACTTTAAACCCACCTCGGGGCACCAGACAGCCAATTTACAAAATCAGTCTCATAAAGGTATACTAACTATTAATTAGGGATGTCCTATATTGGAATTTTTTGCCAATATCCGATATCCTGATGCTGTCCAACACTTATTTTCAGATTCCGATAACAACCAATACTGATATGCAGCTTTTTCCCCCCAAAACTGATTAATAACATATCTCCTGTAAGGAATTTACACATTACTGTATGCTTACTTTTATTGTGATGCCCCATTGGATGCATTCCACAAATTAACATTGTTTATTTGTTTACACACACACACACACACACACACACACACACACACACAAAGAGCTCTGACTAACAGATCAAACCATCACCCACCCACTGCATACGTTGTGCTTTGTAGTGCAGCAAACATTGATTGACTTGGGGGTGTATTGCTATGGCGTGTGCGTGGTGACTATCGGAGCAGAGACGGATGATGTAGAAATCGGGGAGTGAGGCGTGAGCAGCCAATCATCTAACGGAAAGTCCCTCTCTGCCTGGCTCATTGAAACAGCCTATCATATCACTGGACGCTATAAGTGACAGACAAACAGCTGATCATTAACAGCCGTGTAGTGTGGTTGCAGCACCATCGCTATGTGTGTTTGTGGACAGTGTGAGAACACCTGGACTATTATTGTGCGTCTGAATCAGCGGTGGGAATAATTAAGTAACGAAGGTCCGCCGCTACTTAGTTCACTACGAAATCCAGGCTTTATGTTGTTGGGTTTTCATCATCAGCAGAAAAAACAGTAGCGATAGGGACAGATATTACACTTTTATGCTAATGTCGAACTGAGGTTATGGGTTGAACGATATGATCGGATATCCCAACTATTAATACAGAACCATGATTAATAATTAAATTAATAACTATAACCAAAATTACCTTATCAATAGTAGCAAAAGTTGAGGGTTCAGGAGTTCTACAGCGTAGAGGTTGGCATAACTCACTCTTGTACCACATTAACAGACAAGCAAAGTTTCAAAGGAAGGAGAAAATGAAATAAGAAAACATTAATGTTAAATGTTTAATAAAAGTGTGTGTGAAGTGTCAAGTATGACCTCAGACAGGGTGGTTTCTTTGTCCTAAGACAAAGGGAGCTATAACCAAATGGTTAAATCCAAGATGGCCTCTAAGGCCAAACCACATGTGATTTGGGGGGGGGGGGTTCATTTGTTCACCACTAGGTCACAGGTTATCTGTACTATGAATAGACCTAACAGCAAAGCTCAAGTAGTAGCTCAAAGCTCAATACATACAATGGCACAGTTGAAGCACTCTATGCTTAGTCAAGATGTGTGCAAGCTAATCTAACTAGGCCCAGTTACATTACCAGTCACATGGAAAAGAGAAGATGCTGGCTGATGTGCTGGTTTGCAGGGCCTGCTGTTGCTGGAAAGTCCCACTGTTGCTGTCCTGCTCCAGCAAACTGCAGTTGTCCTGGTTGTGTGGCTCCAGCTCTGTTAAAGAGAGTTCATAGTTCTCCTTGCAAAGTTAGTTGGTTTCTCTGCTTTGCTTCGTCGCTCCGTTGCTGCTTAACTCAACTAGCAGTCCTTGTGTCGTGCTTGTTGTTGTTTGTTCTTGAGTCCATTGGTAGGCACTCGTATCACTACCAAGGTCCAGTCCAGTGGAGACCTCTGCCTTGTGTAGACCTCATGGAGATCGGAGAGCTGCAGAAAAGAGCTGAGCTCAGAGGAGCAGCAGCTCCTGTTGAGAAGGGCACATCTCCTTTTATATGGGCTGGTGACATCAAAGGTCCTGGGCCATACAGTGACCAATGGAGGTCAGGAGTTTCACACCTGAGTGAAAAGGTGAAGGATGCTGGAAGACCAAGGTTCAATGGCTTTCCTTTGTCTGTGGAACAAAAGAAGCTATGTGGTGTTGTTCTCCGTTTTGAATGGGCTGAGTCCCAACACTAGTCTCAGTTCCACATGTCGACCTTGATTGGCTAAAATGTCAGGCACTTATCAAGCAACAGTGTGGAAACCTAATTAATTTCCTCTAATGTAGGAGGAGGGAAATCAGTTTATTCATTAACATCTGAGAAACTGAAGTGATTGTTTTTTGTTGTTCTTTTTTTTTCTTCTTACTTTTGCTTGAAAACTAATTTCAGAGATTAATCAGTTATGAACTATAATTACCTCCTTGTGTTTTGTCTGCTTCTAAAGTTCAGAGCAGCCTACATTTCCTCTCTGGTTTTTAAAGGGGAATTATGCAAGTCTGATCACATTTCCACTGTTTTGCTGACCCTCCTCCTGGCCATGTGCATTTCTTTTCAACGAAGCCAGTGAGAAAGCAATCAATAGAGCGGTGCATAACATTATCATATACCATGTTACGACATGTATGATTGTATAGGGCGTGTTTGTGTTGCTCTGCCGCCCAGACGAGAGCTGGGCCGGAGGCTCTGATCTTGCAAGGTCTGTTTTCAGCCAAGAGATGCTGTGTGGAAGACAGAGAGCCTCCATTCTCCCTGTAACAAGTTACAAGTCATTTATCTAGCCATCACAATCACTCTGAAGCTGTTTAATCAAGATAAAAATGTAGCATAGTTAAGGTGAAAATCCTGCATAGTTCCTCTTTAATAATCTCACATAATAAAACCCATTTCTGAAGTTTTTCACTTTTATAATCAAATCAGTTTATCCTTGAGATGCCAGCACCAACCTCCTCCTGCATCACCTCCTTTCTCCTGCTGTTAAACCAGCCTGCCCTCCCTGCTCATGACCCAGTCTGCCATCCAGTAGTCCCATTAAGCTGGCCTGCTCTCCCTGCCTCCCCTGCCCACCAGAAGCTGCGTCTATCATTTTTTGTCAACTAACTGATTCCATTCCATGTTTTTACATACTCTGTGTTGTAAACTGTCCTCTTGTCTGTATACAACATCTATGTCACATCTGCCCGTCCTGGATGAGGGATCCCTCCTCTGTTGCTCACCCTGAGGTTTCTCCTGTTTGTTCCCTGTTGAAGGGTTTTCTTGGGAGTTTTTCCTCAGTTGATGTGAGGGTCTAAGGGCAGAGGATGTTGTAATGATGATGTGTAAAGCCCTTTGAGATAAACTGTTTGTAAAAACAGGCTATACAAATAAAATTGCCCTGCCTTATTAATGTAGCACTTATTTCAATCAGGACAGACTATTAAGAATGGAATAAGACAGGTTATGGGGCAGAAACACTTTTAGTGTGTACAAATAACTTTGGCGCTTAGGCCCCGGGGAGTACAGTAGATCAGCTTAGAAGACAGATCGATGGATGTGAAGCTTCTACCTGAAGAGGACTTCCCTCAGGCCCAGACACTGGTGGATGATGCCTCCTGACATGGAAGCCTCGGATGAAGATGGAGATGGCCTGGATCTTGAGGAGGTGAAGGGGAGGAGGTGGGTCGAGAGAATTTGGTGTGCTGGATGGATGAGAGTAAAGAGAGAGCACTTTTAATCATGACAGCTGAAAGCTGATTGGAGAAGGAGAGAAAGGTGGCGGATTGTGATTGGATAAAGACAAGTGATGACGGTGGATCAAGAGGGAAGTGGGAGAGATTAAATAAGACTCAGTGAGCATGCTTGAAGAGATAGTCTTCCTGACTGAACTTTCACTAAGCTTCATTATTGTCATTACTCTATAACCATATTATTTTGATCAGCTGGCGTATTCATTTATATCTATTTAAATGAAATATCTGTTTTATTCGTCATGTGTTTGCACAGCAGCACACAAACTGACAGCTGGACAGATGTAAACACTTTCTGCAGCTACAGTGATGAACGTCGTCTTGGCTGCAGCTGCTAAAGGACGTAGTGAGTCAAGTCTGTGCATCGCCCTGGCAGCACCTCTCCTCTTCCTCAGACCTGCCTTCATCCTGTTTTGTGCTGTGATTAAATCTTGGACGCCAAACAAGATTTGTGGTGTTTCTACAGCAGCTCACGGTTCGCCCATACACATCTCATACAGTGTCGCTGCTGCTGTCTTAAAAAGACTTTGTTTATCAGCCGTTTCAGTGGCTGCTGCATTTGTAGAGCTGTGGTTGTAACAGATGGAAAGTTGGTATTAAATACAAATTTACACAAAATTTATATTGCATGCACATCACCATTAAGCTACGTGTTACCATTAACATGTGCATATTAGCCCCCTGTGGTTGCGAGGGCGCATTTACGAGCCAACAACAGCTTAGCGTATCCCACAATTCACCGCTGCGCCACACCAGCCAGCTGTTAGTGGTGGTGCATCTACAGTATAGGATGATTTCATATAGGTGATAAAAATCAACATGAAAAATAATGTTTAACAAGTTCGTGGAGTCAGTGAATATTACACTGGGGAACACAAGTTTTGTTGAGTTAGGTCTCACAGCTGTTTTGAACTCATTTTTGGGTGTGGAATCCAAAACTGATCTCAGTTTTTCTCTATCACGTCAAGTTTTTGAACTATAGGATCCCCATTTTCTTAAAAAATATGAAAAATACTGTACTTAATATTGACATACAATGAAATATGAAAGAAACAGGCATGACTGCAGTGTTTATTTAACACTATTATGTTTTTACAAAGGATATGGCTACTGTCATTAATCAGCTGGCAAGTCTTACTACAGCTAATCAGTGGAATTTTATTTATCTGGGGGGTGAGCTGTGGAGAAAAAACTTGACATGCTAGAAAAAAACTGACTGCAATTTTGGAATCAGCATGCCAATTTTAGTTTTAATCAGCATAAAAATCTAACTCAACAGAATTTTTTTTTCAAATTGTTCCCCAGTGTTATCAGTCATGTCCAAACACCCAGCTGTGGCAGGACCTCCACTGACCGACTCCACTGTAAAACTTTTCCTATTTCATTCATTTTTGGAATCAAAACTAGTTTCAGGATCAATCTGCACAGCGCTGCTTTACAGAACAGGTTATGTCACAAAACCAAAACACACGAGCAAAGAGTCAGTGTAAAATTCACCCACCTGAGGCGAACTTCAGAACATCTTTTACCAAAGACTGAAAAGGTAGTGATGGCGAGATGAAGCCTCTTGAAGCCCTGAAGCCCTGAAGCCTTCCAGCCCAATGGTTCACAAAAAGGTTCATTTTACTGAGGCTTCATGTGAACCCAAGCCCCCCTGCTGGTCAAAGACTGTCAAACAGCCAGATACGTTTTAACAGTGGAGCTGAGTAGGAAAGACTACCAAGTAAAAGAAATCAATTCATCTTAATAAATGCATTTCATGTATTGTTCATGTATTCATTCATATAAATAAATTTTCTATGTGAACATGTAGAGGGCAGTGAAAGTGCTTGTGAACATGAAGAGGGCAGTGAAAGTGCTTGTGAACATGAAGAGGGCAGTGAAAGTGCTTGTGAACATGAAGAGGGCAGTGAAAGTGCTTGTGAACATGAAGAGGGCAGTGAAAGTGCTTGTGAACATGAAGAGGGCAGTGAAAGTGTTTGTGAACATGTAGAGGGCAGTGAAAGTGCTTGTGCAACTTAACTTTTATTCAAAAACAAGATGTGTTCCTTCTTTTGGATACAATTTCTCCAACAGCAAGTTTGCACAGGTTCAGATAAATAATCCGTTGCCTCCGATATGTTGCGTTCAGCCAAGTACCTCTGGACCTCAACTGTAAGCATCTGCAAAAACGTTGTGGTTTCTCTGCGTCTGCTGCACTGTGGTATCTAAGTAACGCTACAGTTTGTTTCCTTAGAAGCATAAACAGATTGTGTAAGTGAGAGTCATAATTAATCCAGACTGACCTTAAACCAAAAGAAATATAATTACCAGGTCCTTCAGTTACAGCGTCCTGTGATGATGTGGATGCTGATGCTGCAGCTGGGGATGACTGGGACCTTCAGCTGTCAGTCATTTCACAGCATCACTGGCCTTTTTTGGGCTGAAGAAACCAAGTTGTTTAAATCGCGAATCCAGCAAAGCGGCCACTGACATGATGCTCATGCTTTGTAGCCTTCCCCTTAGGAGCCTGATGAGGTGCCTGCAGATTTCCCTTGCCAATGGGGCTGATGCCTGTTTTGCCTCATCCTGGACCATCTGCTCTGCTATTTTTAAAAATGGTATTACTTCTGAACCCCTTACTCGTTTTACTTCTGACAGCTCCACAGTGGCTTCATGGCTGCAGCCACAGGCTCCCTGAGCTCCACCACTTGCTGGAGCATGTGAAACATACTGTTCCACCTTGTTTCGACTTCCTGAAGCAATTTCAGTTTGGGTCTCCCCATCTGCTCCTGGATAAGAGCAAGTTTCTCCTTTAAAGACAAAAAAAATTAGTCATGTTATTGTGACATGCAGAAATATAAAAACAAATAATACATTCACAGATGTGAAAATAACATCAGTGAACTAACCTTTGCAGTGGTGCTGCTTCTGAAATATTGCTTACTTGACTCAGAACGAACTGTGGACAGGACTGGGCTCTGATCAAGAGCCCTTCTCACCATGAGATTCAGAAAGTGGGCAATGCAAATGGCATGTTGGAGCCGCAGGGCCCTACCACATGCAATCATGTTGGCTGCACCATCAGTTACCAGGCAAGTTGTCTGAGAAGTTATTCCCCATTTCTCCATGAGGGATGTCATCACATGAGCCAAATTTCCTGCTGTCCGTGCCTGTGGGAAATCTACTGCACCCAGTACAGCTGACTGCAGGCAGGTGTTTTCATCTATATAATGACACGTTACAGCCTCCATGTTCATGGATGTCCACATGTCTGTGGTCAAGGTGAGTGCTGCAGTATTCTGCACCGCAGCTTCAGCTTTCCTTTCTCTGTCTGGTATTTCTCCTCCACCACTGCCTTTACAGCCTAAAGAAAATATATGATAAAAGATGAAAAAAATAACCACTGTGTTAAATTCAATAGTGTTCTCATGTTTCATCCATGTCACCAAACACACCTTTCTTGTTGGGAGGATGTAGGTTGGATCCAGTTTGGTCACAAACTCCCTAAATCCTGTGTCCTCTACTATTCTGATTGGCTGGGTGTCTTTCACAATCATTGCCACCAAGGCCTCATCCAGCTCCTTCTTTCTGGTCACTGGGAGAAAAAAAGACTTTTTTTTAAATATAGTAATAGTTCAGTCAACATTATTACAGGTGATTAGAAAATATGTCATGAATATGGATATTTTTCAGTTACTCACTTGGGCTGGGCCCAGCCACATTTACCCCATTATTTTCATACAAAGCATGAACATTTCACAGCATGGATGAGGCGCTGTTGTTGTACCCAAGTTCTTTTGCACACAACAAACACTTCACCTTGGATTATAAGAAAAGACAATGAGAAAATGTAGTACATTGCATAATAAAATAAAAAAAATCGTAATAATGTTACAAAAAGTGTACTTACCTTACTGGGAGAGATCAAATCAAAATGCTCCCACACGGGGGGAAACTTTCTCTTTCTCACAGGCTCCATCCAAATAAGTAGCAGTAGAACAAAATGCACCTCTATTTCACACACAAGACAACACATCGCCAACATTGACCCACAAAGTGTGAGCGGATCCATTGCGGTATATATGTGTTCATAAATTGCACCAATACTCAAAACCACTTCCTGAACCAGCGAGGCTTCGAGTGTCATCAGTGACGTCCGTCACCCTGCATGATGCAAGCGTCAATACACACTTCACCGAACACTTCCAGGATTTCTTCACACACGCTCCGAAACAAAACTGGAAATCTGTTTGTCTGGGACAAACATAAACTAGAGTGGAAACTGAATGTTACAGTGATCTTTTTTCAGATTCCTTTATATTAATTTGCTTATAGTAATGTAGTCATCAGCTAACAGTGTTTACATTCTACACCTTTTCATTCATGACAACATATGGGAATCTACTGAAACAGTTGTGGCCTCCTGCTGCAATCTGCCATCTACACAGGCTTTCTTCTTGCACATGTGTTGTGTCTCTGTTTTTGTTTAGGTTCACTGTGTGTGATGTGCACACTTATGCACCATGTGGTATCTTCACCACCCCATTTTCTAAGATGTCCCGCATCCTACACTGCACGAGTCAGTCAACAACAGCGAGCCCAGGCTTCTCCCAATCACACACTTCTTCTCTATAGTTGGAGTTTTTTCTGCTCAGAAACATCTGCCTGCCACAGCTGGGAACCACCAGAGTGATGAGATCAAACAAGTGCACTCAAACCGAAGGTGCAAAACCAAAGCAGCGAGCTGAAAGTTGCTCCACAGGAAATTTTTCTTCTTTCTAACCCGCAACTGGATAATTTATACATGTTTAACAGAGCCACTTCAAAGTTCATCTGGAATTTGAATTCTGCTCACGTTTTCCCAAAGGACCATAAACTACAGTGGAAACAGCTTGATCAAAAACCTGGGACAAAGTCCTTCTTGGAAAATAATAATAAAAAAATCTAGTGCGAGCTGTCACATGCTCACACTCTCTTTTGACCTAGACACTGTGTGTAATGACCAATAACGACCATCCCTGCCTGCTCTTCCAGCATAAGGTGTGTGAGCACCGTGCGATATCTCCACCGCATTGGTTCACTGGGTTATTTTGTCTCTGCTGCTGCTCTTCTGGCTCTTTGGGACTTTTACAGTGCATAATTATCAGACTTCCTGCTCTCTCACAGCAGTGTGAGTGTTACGTGAGCGGAGTTTGATGTTTTCACCTCAACCATTCAGACTAAGACCAGTACAATTCATCTTAGCCTCACTATTTACTGACTTCTGTCAGTTTCGTTAGTTTATTATGGGCTTGGAAATAAAGAGTCAGTGTAATACAGCCTAAGTGCAGGGTTCAGGAAAATGTGAGATAAAGATCTCAACATGTGAGAAGAGACTGATGAATTCATAAAACAGAATATCACTTCTTACTGTTAATATGACATTCAACTATTTATCAGTTTCTCCTGCTGTAAAAGAAAAAAGAAGAAGAAGAAGAAGTTTTTTATGTAATTAAAGAGAAAGCAGCATAATGAACTCTCTCAGTGGTAATAATTAATCAGAATTGGCAATCTGCATCATTTTAAATCATCCTTTTCAGCTAATTAGCAATGAAACAAAAGTCAATCTCACTTCACAGTCAGAACTATAACGTGTGTTGATGTATGTGTGAAATTAAAAATATATTAGTCACAAATTTGTGAACATTTTGTTCATGTGACAGTGGGAAAATGAGCTCACCTCACAGCAGGATTTAAAAATATGTTTCGTGAGCATCTGGTGAAGAGACAGATTTGTTTTAACACTGAATATGTAGATAAATCCATGAAGTATATACAACATGAGTGCACACATACATACATGGACTGAATAATAATCTTAAATGTGTTGTCTTACATCATTTTGCTGCAATTTACCCACAGTATCTCACAAGCTGAGGCTGAAGTCTGGATGGTGGTAAAAAATATTTTTCTCTCTCTCTTTTTTTTAAAATTTATTTGTAAGACACAACCTTACTGCATAAATAAACAGAAATGAGAAAACATACAGCGGCATGCCGATGGGATACACCCCATGTTGACATGACCTCATATATAAAGGCATATTTTGTGGAAGCTGTTTGTAAGCATGTAATTAATGCTGCTGCGGTTCAGTGTTGCGCTGTGTTACATGAACGTGCAGCAGCAGACACTTGAAACCAACTTCAAACAGGAAGAAAATAATCCAACGCTGGTGCTACTCAAAGAGACAGATCAACCTACAATATGTCTAAAGCTTAAATATTAATGAGTGTGTAATCTTGTGTGTTCAATCACTTCACACACAAGATTACATAATGAGTATAATAATGATATAAAAGTGTTTGGTACATTAACCCTCCTAAAGGACATGTTATTAGCTTTAAGGTTATGCAACCAGATGCATTAAACTAATTAGTGGAATTTAGACAATGATCAGAAATGATCATATCCTTTTGTCCTTTATTGTTAGTTTGCACTGTCACCTGTTGTCAGTAAAATGAAGTATAGCTATTTCACATTAGGTTAGCCAGCATATCAGCATTTACCTTAATACATTCAGAGTCATTGGTTAGCATGCATGTTTAGCATGTGAATAGTAGGACTAGAGCCCTGCAAGCCCACGGGGGCCCGGCACGTCATGTGAATTTGGGCCGGGCTCGAGTATGTCAGGCTCGGGCCAGGCTCGGGCTCACTGGACCCAAGTTACATTAGTAACTCTCATTCTGCGCAGTGGTTCTCATAGGTACGTCTCAGCATGTATGCTCAATTGCATTGTGTTAGAAGTGACAAATTGACAACACATAATGTAGCCTATCTACAGAGACCTACGATTGTACTGGACTGGACAACAACAGACGGATTTATTAGGTTATGTTATTATTCAATAGGGTGGTACTTAGCATGTAGAAGGCCACAGCTGGCCACACTGGTCTATAACAGCTGTTTATAAAGCTATCAATATGACCACTATGGTGGTCTGAGGAAAAGAAATCGAGAAATGAAATCAAGTGTGTTTCATAGGCTTCAGAAACCATCAAACACATAGATATAGGAAAAGTCACGGACTGAGAGACCTGTAGTTTTAATGTAAACAAAGTTGTCTAGCGTTAATGATGTTTATAATGCTCATGCAGGGCTCTAATCAGGACACTTGTGAACTCAGGTGCACGTTACCAAGCCTACAGGTTGTAGTGTTTTAGAGCTGCTCAAATCAGACATGATGTTTCTGGCATATGGGAGTCACTGTGAATACTCTACTATCATCCATGTTCAAACACACAGCCATGGTGTATCTGATGCTATTGAGATAATATCACTTGCAATTCAAGGCTCCAGGTAGAACATTCGTATTTCAAGTAGGTTATGTAATGCAAAGACTTTTTTTTTTTTTACACACAATAGCCCCCCCACTCCCGCTCCACTGTAGAGCTTGTCATCGGTGCAATGGCGGAGCAGCTGAAAATGGTAAAACTGCCCATGCCACCGTGGACAAGGGCCGCTTACACAGCAAAAACAAGTGAGAAGACTGTTGTTGTTATGGTTAACTAACTTTGCCCGTGATTTGACAGTGGGAAAGCCCTCACACACTTCACGTGAATGCATCTCTAAGTCAGTGATTATTGATGATGATTTGGTCAGATGTGATCTGATGAATTGCTGTTAGGATAGATCATTTACTGTTTACTTTTAGCATGCACAGTGTCAATAATGTTGTGTAGGTAAAATGAGGGGGGGCTGTGCTGTCACAACATCTGCAGCCCTTTCAGACTCTCAGTTAAGTCAGTGAGGGCTCAGGGCCTGAGTCTTTAGGGGGCAGAATGAAATTGGGCCCATTTAAGACAGTGTAGATACAAAACCTCAAACATCTTGATGCTGTCTGCGGAGCCAAAGTCTCATCTAGAATTACTCAGTGAGGATGTAAAAGTAGAAGAGCTTTAGAGCTATCTGTAATTTATTCATCATGAATATCAGGAGTCATGAGCATTTATTTAAAACATATCTGAAACTTTAACACTGACTAAAGAAGACTATATATAAAAGCTACATCAAATCAGAATAATGGAGTGTGATGTGTGTCCCTCTTCATGACTCCTGTTCATTGCTCAGATCTTTGCTAACAGCCTCGGGCCCTACAGGGACACTCTAACTAACCAAAACAAAAATGCACCAAGATTCGATCGATAGAGATAGATCAGTTAGATCAGTATCGTTTTTGACTTTGCTTTCACTTTCGTCAATTTACCGACTGCAGCTTTAATACTGATCCTTCTATGCTCTAACAAATCACCGGAGCACTCCTCCACCACCTGCTGCCAATCTAAACAGTTACTTGACTACTGCGGCAATTAGCATTACAATTATAGTGCAATTATGACTGTAACCTTGCATCATGGGAAGTGTGTCATATAATGGAGACTGATTAGGGACAAAAAAATCAGGTGATTACTTAAAAAAAAGGTGAACTTTTCTCTATCTCTTTGTGTGCGAGTGAATGTATGTGGGACTTCATTTTTGATATCATGACATTAATAAAAAGCAGGTCAGAAATCATCAATGATGGAAGATTTATTATAACTGAACCTGTGAAATCATTTATTATTTACAGCAGGATTTGTATTGGTAATGTAGTGACTCTGCTCTGCATTGTGTACAGAGCAGGGTGATGAAATGATACCAATGATAAAAGTCTGAAAGGAAGTGGATGTTCGGTGTCATGGTTATTGACAGATATAGGTGTTCATTAAGCACTGGGCTGTTCTGCCTGCTTGTGCAGGCATACAAGCACAA